>VYZV01005558.1:162966-352143 GCA_013401275.1 Pandion haliaetus | reverse complement strand
CCCCCCCCCCCCCCAATTCCTCTCGTGTTCAATTTCTTTTTTATTGCCAAACCCTCTTACACCGAAGCCAATAGAAAAACTCCCCTCATTCTATTAAGACTACATTTTACTCTGTTTTAAAATCTTTGTATCTTCTTTCCTATTAAAAGGTAACTTCAGGCTATTTTGTTACAGAATCAGAGGATGGTTGAGGCGGGAAGGGACCTCTGGATGTCCTCTTGTCCAAGCCCCTGCCCAAGCAGGGCCACCAGGATCAGGCTGCCCAGGACCATGTCCAGACGGCCTTTGACTGTCTCCGAGGACGGAGACTCCAGAACCTCTCTGGGCCACCCGTGTCAGTGCTCGGGCAGCCTCACGGTGAAAGAGTGCTTCCTCACGTTCAGAGGGAACCTCCTGCGTTTCAGGCCTCTGGTCCTGTCACTGGGCACCACTGAAGAGAGCCTGGCTCCATCTGCTTTACATCCTCCCTTCAGGTATTTGTACACATGGATGAGATCTCCCCCCCAGCCTTCTCTTCTCCAGGCTGAACTGTCCCAGCCCTCTCAGCCTTTCCTCAGAGGAGAGATGCTCCAAGCCATAAGCATCTTGGTGGCCCTTCGCCGGACCCGCTCCAGCGTGTCCCTGTCTCGGTTGTACTGGGGAGCCCAGGACTGGACCCAGCACTCCAGGTGTGTCTCCCAGGGCTGAGCAGAGGGGAAGGATCACCTCCCTCGACCGGCTGGCAACGCTCCGCCTGAGGCAGCCCAGGAGGCTGTTGCCCGCCTTTGCCCCAAGGGCACAATATTAGAGAAAAGACAAGTTACTACTGTTGTATAAATACTGGTACTCATCTGTTTCTTGAACTGAATGGAAGGTATTTAGAATCAAAGATAGTTCAAAAGTTTTAAAATCAAACTTCATTAAAAGAATTGTGGGAAACATCGAAAGTCATGATAAGATGAGCAGCTGTCTTACTAACAGAACCTGAAACATATCCCGTGTTTTTGATGGACAAGTTTTAAGCTTTTGTAACAGATTTAAAAATAGCTTTCGAATTATCAACTAAGTTGAATAATCACTCCACTAGATTTGATTTCATTATATTGCATGAAGTCATTTGCATTATTTTGAAACTTAAGTCTCACCAAACAATCATCAGAAATGGAGAAGGATTCATCAGCAGGTAAGCTTAAATACAATGTATTTTCCTTAAACAATACCCAACAGGTGTTGCAGCAGTAAGAAAGGCTCCTGTGTTTATACAGTGCATGCTCTTTATATATTATCAAAAAAACCTCACAGCAGGAGAGCAATCAAGTGCAGTATCTTTGAGTTGTAAAGGGGTATTTTAAAATCTAAAATGCCAGATTTCTCCTCAGATCAAAATAACAAACGCTCCCTTGCCCACCTTATGATATTGGTATTCAGCCAGGAGGTCTGGCCTGGCAGGCAACTTTTCCTAGATCTGTGGGTAATGACATTTCAAACGGCTCAGCGAGTGTGGAAAATGTCTAGGACACACATTCCATAAATGTCACTAGAACTAACCTGAGACAAGTTAGAAAATTCAAATATTCCCATTTCCGTTCCTGCAGACAGAAGAACTTTAAAAGGAAAGAAAGGCACCTGCATCGCTAGCAAAGGTTCAAAGAGATGCTTTCTTCTAATGCTGAACATAGTACTTAAGCAGAGCTGGAGAAACACTAGTATCTTCGGAGCTGCTTTGTTTCTTCCCAATTTGCAGAAAATGTGGGCCTTTAACTTCCCCCCACCCCAACTCTCTCCTGTTTCCCCCTTGCTATCCACATAAAGGAAACAGTACACATATAGAATCAAAGGAGAGAAGAATTAGTGGTGTTTATTCAGCAAAGAATACTGGGATTTTCATGCCTAGTGTGGGCCTTATTTATATTCCTACCTGGGGCATTATCACCAGCGTTTTGGCACCGTCCGCATCAACTACACTTTATTTGCCACGCTCTCTCCAGAAGCACCCAACTCCCAAGACCCCCCTGGAAGCCTCTGGCTGGCACACAGTGGGCTGGGACACAAGCTGCCACTGCACCGCAGAAGAGTGGCAGCTCTTGCTTGCTTGCTAGAGCATTTATGGAACGACGACAAATCCTCCGGGATCTAATGCTGGTAACGTTGACACAGGTGTGGCATTGACACTGTACAAGACTTCAACAGAAGAATGGAAAGTAACGCGCCAAGCTAATTGAAAATGTAAGAGCCAGTATTTGCTAAGGGTCGGCACAATCCTGATGTTTCTGCGCTATCAACAGTGGGTGGGTAAGAAGTTATTAATCATACAGCAGCCCTGCCACATGAGAGTTGGAAGTTTATAGATCTTAGTGAATGACCAGAGACTGGACCATTATGTCTGTCTTCTGGTTAGCCCTAGTTAAGAAAATTAATAGCAGACTGCAACGAATGTCAAATTGCTATGCTGTTCTCTTCAGCGCTCTTTCCAGGCAGCAGAACAGCGAGCTATGTGAGAACATGGCTTGCATGTGGCCTGAATTCACAACGAAGGCCAGTTTTGCCATCAAAGCAAAGAACTCTTGATATTCAAAAACAGAGCGGTAGCCATTAGGTTAATCAGGAAATAAAACTGTCCTCAGTTTGGGAAGCTGGCACTGAAAAAAAAAAAGAGAAAAACTGCTGCAAACATACTTCCACCTGAGGAGGACATATAATCAAACTACCATGTTTTTGAGATTTTCCTTCTTTCCTTTCTTGCGATGCAATTGTGGATAGTTCTTGGAAACCACATTTAATAAAGCAGACCCTCTGTGCTGCAGCACCTCTGCTCTGTCCGCTAGCCTCTTGCTCTTCAGAGTAACACCTGATCAATACAGAGAAAAAAGGCAAAGAGGAGGACAGTCTGGGGGAGCGTGTAACGTACCACCCTGCTGCTGGCCTCCCCTGCACGGTTGGTTCTGAGAACACAGCTCTGAGACACATACAACTGTCTGGAGAAGGGAAGAGTTGGAGAGTCAGCAGAGGAGGGAAAAACAGAAGGCAGAAAGAAGAGCTAGAAGCTAGAAATACTTAAAAAATAATATAAGAAGAAAGAGTTTGAAAGACAGTGAGGAAACCGGAACCTAGGGAGGAAGAACCCCTGCTCCCTGCCTTCCCCTCCTCAAAAAAGCATGCCATGAGAAATCAGAAAAAGTTTAAATCTTAATCTTATTCTGTCATTTAGAAATTGGAGTGCTCCACGCCTACTCATCTATTAGCATCGGGCTTTCCTTTTCTTGGGGAATTTCTTAACGATTTTTTTCTATTGAGTTTGAGAAGCACACTTCTTCCCTTTGTGAGAAAACAGGCTTTCATAAATAAACTAATGGCAAATAAACAAAAATTTATCTTAATTGAGGTACACATTTTGCCATGCCTTTGCTACTGTTTTGCCACTGTTTTTTAAAATATTTTTTCTTTAGCATTTCAGGAGACATTAATTTTAGACTTCAAAGTACCTGAAATCCGCTATAAATACTTTCAATTACACTTTGACACTTAATCAACTGCTACAAGAACCATTTGTATAGAGAATTTTGTTCAGTAGGTCTCTGAGTAGCTGTCCATTTACATTTGAATCTGTTCAGTTACACCAATCATGTCTGGATAAGACAGTGTACTTGTGTGAGAACCTTGATATAGATATATGACGTAACTGTAAAATAAGCAATGTGAATGTATAGAAGAAAACCATCGAATAAGAATCCCACTCCGACTAAAATCTGTACCAGCTACCATGGTGTGCAATATCTAAGAGAGCAAAGATGTTACTTTACATGAGCGGAGACTGAAATCCACATTTCAGTAACAGCAACAGAAAATGTGTACCGACTTCAATGAAATGGAAGCTGTCCTAGAGAAAGATTAAGCCCACAAGATGGCGGGGAGACGACATGACACTCACAGGACGAACCCACAAACGCTTGGAAGTGTGGGAGAGGTTACTTACTCCTTCTACATGGCTTTAACTCATGCCCCTCTTCTGTGGTCTGTTGGTAATTTCTCTGCAGGGTTATTAATGAGAGGGAGTCTTCCAAATGAGGGGAAGAAGGTGAAGGAGGGATCCTAGGTGCCATGCACACTTAAAAGACAGACCCCCTCTTGTGCAGGAGAAAACTCAAACTTCCTTCTACAGGCATTTTTCCTGCCAATCTTCTGCCAAGTGCAGTTGCAGTTTGCTCTTCATAATATGCCTGCTTTGCTCAGTTTTGCAAAGCAACTGTCAGTCAGGTGTCCTTTTGGATGTCCCAAAAGCCCACAGCCAGTTTGGCCAGCCTCTGTCCAAGATGGACCAACGGTATGTAGCAAATTCCACCTCGCCGCTTGGGGGGACCTAACCACAATATCCTGCCGAGCAGCGGCCATTCACTTTGCTGGATCAAAATTTACCTCTGAGAGCCAATTTGTACAAGGCGCTAAATGCATCTGCCTTTGCTTTGTGCTGATCATACTGAGATGATACTTTCTGTTTGCTTTCAAAAGCAATTAAAGGAAAAGAGCATTCTAGTGCATTTCGAAACACCATTTCAACGGTTGCACTTGATTTTAAATAATGAAGTGTGGCAGGCTGTGCCTTTTTGCTGTGAGGTTGTATAGAGCTTAAGACAAGTGAACCTACAGTTCATGCTTTTGTGTAATGCTATAATATAAATCCCTGCAGTAATGGTAGTTGTAATTGTCTAACTTCCTTTGCCACTAGAATGCATACCAGAACTTGCTTTATTATCTCCAGGCAGAAATTCTGCTCTTACAGAATCCATAATGGGGAAGATCCAGGAATATTATTAGATGTAGGTGCGCAAAATGATGGCAGCTCCGTTACTTCCACTGGGCTGATCAGACGTGGCTCCTCCATCAGCCGTCCAGCACAGTGTGTAAAGTACTACTTACCTTTAAGCATGTGAACAGTCACACTGAAATCAAGTTTGTAAGTTCACGGATAAAGCATGCACTTCACCACTCTGCTGGAGAACTGAGGCCTATGGATCCATGCTTTGCTAACCATGATTCCAATCTTAAAAGCAGAGAAAATCTCAATATGCTGATAAGAGAAAAATCAACCTTGTATGGCTGCACGTGAGGGGAAAGAGCCTTTCCAGAAAACTGAAGACCTCGTTTTGCAGTGCAGCTCCTGCAGGCAATACAGCCACTGAGAAAATTCAAAACTTTATATACCATCAAAATTCTTTTTAGTGTGACGTTTTCTGATTAGCATTAGCATAAATCAGCCATGTTTAGAAAAAAAAATCACTACAATTTAAATGCAAAACAATAACCCTATGTTCTAAAAATCCTGAAAAAACACAAGAATCTGCAATAGACTCATTGCTAATACCGGAATTATCTTCATCTTTGCGGATCTTTAACTTTACAAGGTCCTCGCAGTGCTGAAGGATCTGGACAGCATCTTCCATTGAGCAATTGTCAAGTCGAATGTTATCTATTGCAAGCAACTTATCACCCAGTTCGAGTGTCCCAGTTCTGTGAACAAGCAAACAAGCTTATGTGAAATCCTAGTAGTATTAACGCAAGGTATTTTAGAAGCTGTGAACATTATTATAGAAACAAGACAGATTTTTTTAAAACAATTATTTCTTACACTGGATTTCTCATTTGTNTGCTTTTTAAAAAAAAAAAAAAAAAAAAGGAGCAAAAAAAGCACAGTCTCTTACAAGCTCCCTCTGTTTAACTTGAGTCTCTCTGGCTACACAATAGAAACAGATTTTTACTGGGAGCTTGATTGTCTTACCTGTGAGCAACACTTCCTTTCTTGATATCAGAAATAACCAGAGGGTCCCCTGGTTTTCTGCTGGATGGAGCTGTAATAAAGAATACATATAAGTATCTGGTCTTATTTCTAGATATGCAGATGGGCTAATTTTGTCCATAATTCAATACTTCATACAAATTATTTACCTGCATTATATTCCTTCCCCTAAATTGTATAGACGTGAATACAACCAACCATATTAGTAAGGCTGCATACTCCTCAAAAATTGGAAAATGCCAGAATTAAGGTGACTGGTGCAAAGTGAATTTCAACTGGTATTTCTGAATTCTGGCTTAGGCCAGGACTGAACCATGCAAAGATATCACTGTACAGCTGCAGTGATCTACCATAAAATGCTGTGTAGCTACAACACATAAGGAAGACTTTCTGTTAGTAGAACCTTTCAGCACAACTACTAATGCTGATCTTTTGCCAGAATATTCCTGTCAGTCATAAATCATGTTTTATTATACCCCTGACCAACAGAGCTGCTCTGGCAAAATATCTATAGAGTGGGCTAGCCCGCATTCTTTACGTCCACTCCTGTCTCATTCAGTGCTTAAGGCAGAGCTATGAAGATATTCCTTCCTGGGCGAGAAGGAGGGATCTCCTTTGCAATAAATGAGATGCTGTGGATAGTGGCCACACACACCACTGGGCTGATACACAGCTATCACATCTGCACAGATGTAGCTTACATCACATGGCTGCTTGCTTCACTATGACTCGCTGCTTCCTCTGAAGTAAACACGTGCCCCTTTCGATGAGCAACCTTGCTCCTCTGCACTGCTGCTGGGCCTGGAGCATTGTGGACTTCGTACCGGGGAATACCTACTAGAAGCCCTGCAATTCCAGCAATGGTCACATTAGTAAAACCCCCACCAGTCCTCTCCACTTCTTGGAGGTATCTGACATAACTTTCAATTTTCTATCTGTCCATCAAGGTTAAAAGCATGCTCCGCTCTACAATGTCAGTCATTGCAATTCCCTACTGACTTGTGCAAAGGTATTTGACAAATTTCCCTTGGCCAGGAAATTTGCTTAGCAATTTTGCTTGACTTTTGGTTGCAGAGGAAGCAGTTAACTACCCCAGAGGAAGACAACGATGATTACTGACTTCGTCCAGAGGACTGTTTCTTGGAGTAGCTTCACTGAATGCATTGTTTTGGAGGGTTCATCCATTTGCTGACAGAAGACTGCACCGAAAGTCTGATATGGTAAGCAGTGGGCTCAGAATTTGAGGGTGACGAAAGACAGAGTGTTAGACAATGGTGTGGCACCTGCTCTCTGCAGGTATATATACTAGAGTATATATACTATAGGAAGTATACCACCTACAGCTGCTCTGGCCAGGAGGCAGTCCATGGGGTGAACGCAGGCTGACTTTTGGGACTGCTGTAAACAAAGAGTGTGCTCATATTAAAACCTTGCCACCTGGTATAAGGCGCTCGGTTCTGAAAGCACTAATGGTTTTTGCCTGTGTAGGGCTCTTCAGTTGCCCCAAGCCATTTCTGCTCTGCGTACTGAGGCCTCTGCACTCATTCACAGAAAGTACTTTCCCATTAGGCTCCAACGCCTAACTGACAATCACCCGAAAAGCTACCCATATTGGAGGATCACCTATAAAATCCTGATGTCAGTTACTTTAGCAGCTCATGATTCTTCTCTTTGATGGGAAATGACAGATCTTCACCTACAGCAACCACAAGGTATATTAATAATGACATTTCCAACACAATATTCTAACAGATCTTGTTAACCTTGGCTGGCCTCGACGAGAAAGCCTTTGAATGTCCAAAGGAACTGTTTAAGAACGGCTAAATAACCTTATTTCAAATGCAGTGTCTTGAAAAGTCCAGAAGACAGATGTACAAGGACCTTCAAGAATTTTTAGAAACTTGTCTAAAACAGCAAGCTTTCAGGAAATGCCTACGTTCCAATTTAGAGAACAGCAATTAACTTTTTGCAAGATGTGTAATTTTCATAGCTTGTTTCTCATACTTTCATGCCATCGGTCAGCTGTATCTTTATGATAGTTCCATGATTTACTGAATTCTTTGGGTTTGTTTCACCAATTTGTACCTTATAAAATTTTAAAGTAACACTTTGGTGAACATTTTTTTTTTAATTCTATGTTTTTACCCTCTGGTTTGCCTTACAAACCTCTGAGGTTATATGCCACCCACCGTACAATGTCTGCAGTTTGAGATTTCAGTACTGAGATAGTTTTTAGGAAACTGCTTTATAAAAATTACCAGTACTAAAGAAAACAGCCCATTATTGTTCCAAAAAGGAGAGAGAAGGAACCAAAACAGGGGACAAAGCACAGCTCAAAGTGCAAAGCTACAGAGTACGTGTGGATGCAAAGGGTATGATATTGCACACAAAGTAATTACAATTTCAAACTGAGTAAGTGTGAACCAGCAGCAGTATTTTGTCAGTTATCCTGGGCTATTAATTGCGTCTGGTGGATGAAAGCCTTTTTGCAGGCAGCAAACACAGCTCACTGTGAAATGAATCCCCCCATGCTGACAAGCCCTTAATAAGCAGTTACACCACACTTTGTTTTATTCTTGTTCAGTGCTCATGACATACTTACTACAAACTATTCAAGTTGTGTTGCAGAGATAAAATCATTAATTTCCTCCTGAACTTTTGTACTGCAGATCACCGCAGCCCAAGATTGCCTCCCAAACACTAGCGAACAGTTGCTGTCCCCAGCAAGAAGATTGAGTACTATTACCCTGATTTTACAGACGGGGAGAGGAAACATAGGAACATTTAGGTCAAAGTATGACAATTTTCAGTGAGCTGAGATACCCATGCCTTTATTTCTTACAATAGTTTGTAGTATATAACAGCTTCTATGTCCACAGCACAACTACTGGCATTTTCAGCAACAGCTGCAGATGCTCAGCATTTCTGCAAGTGTGACCCCAGGATCCCAACAGTTACCACAGAAAATCAAGCAGCCACCTGTGGAAAATACCTCCCCCTGCACCCACCATGAAATGACTCGTCTCAGCACAACTCTACTGCTGAGAAAAAGAAAAAAAAACCTTATTTCTCCAGGGTAGCATTAAACCATCTTGACCATGAGATCACCTCCTTTTTCTTTCTGCAATCCTCCACTTCATTCATTATGCAGCCTCCATCCCCTTCGATACACACCACTGTTTCATCTCTCCCCAGAGAGCAGAGAAGCAAGAATGCCACTGAGAAGTGAGTATTTGACCACTTAATTAAAAAAGATAACCTCATGAATTAATGCAAGTTTGAAGTGACACTGTACAGCTTTAAGCCTCCATTTTCATGTTTCATTTCAGAATTATTTTTGTTTTTAAGAAGCAATTAAAAACAGAGCACCTCACCACTCACCCATGTCCAGCCTTCTTGTTCATGTCCCAGCTTCCCCCACCCCGATCACACCTCAGCCTCAGCCCTCGCTGTCTCGCTGTTACAGCTCTCCAGTCATTTTCTCTCCTTGTCCTATTCTGCTTGTCCACCAAAGACCTCATCTTCCCTCCCCCCTGGTCCAGCTGCTAGTCTACCTCATGCTGAGCTTTTGTCGAGACCTTACACTGTCTGTATAAAGAACTACAAGTGGACTGAAGAGTGCATAAAGTTGTACAGATATTAAATGTGGTGTTGCAGCTGGAAGGCTGATCTTTAGCAAGTTGCTCGTTCTCTCCCTTTAAGTTACTCTATGATCCTAGGTCTCCATCCCAGGCCTCTACCCTACTTCTACTAGTAAAGACACACTTCCCCTGCCTATCCCCTGCCACTTGAAGGCAAGTTCAGTGAAGTGTTGTCAGTTTTGTAGAGCAGCTGTTCTATTAGTTTAAAAAAACCCTCAGACAACCCTCTCTTATTTCACTGCTAATGGAAAGAAAAAAAACCAATGTGACTTAAGCAGATTTTGGGTTGGGCTTCTTACCTACCGCCCAGCCCAAACTCACTTACTAGTCTCAGCCTCGCTTCAAGTTTTGGAGTTTGAACAAGCAGAGAAAAATGCTCATGGGATGGAAAAATATCTTTTATACAAAGCCAGGTCACTTATCCACAATGGTGGTTAACAGTTACTAGACTTTTTGAAAACTACGTGACTATTAAATAGATGAAAGAGCTTTTTAAAATTAGACTGATGTAGCTCTTTTGTTCGCTAAGTATTGGTTCACGTGGAGCAGCTGAGAAACCTGCTGATTCTTCAGGCCCTGTCTTGAAAATAATTACTTGGAATATTGCAAAATGAAGTTGAGTGTGCTAGGTGAAATCCCAAAATATACAGAAACATGCTTTAGAAAGCAAATTCTCATAGTCAATGCTAAATATCTGTAAATATTTACAAAGTTTGTTTCTGATGAAATACAAATGCAGTAAAGCAGGCTATAGTATAGCTTCTAGTCAAAATGACTTAGACAAACTGATGATAGTTTGGGTGAGATTCTGATATTCTTACCAGCTTTGCAGCTTCTTATTCCTTGAGTAGTCCCATTAGCTTCAGAGAGATTACTTATGAAGCAAGGTGCTGCAGTTCATTATCAGTAAGGATATCAGAATCTTAAGAAAGAAAGAAAGAGAAGGAGAAAAAAACCTGCTCTTAGCTACAACTACCAGACTGTACTAGTAAGTCACTTGCTTGGACATCAATGTATTTAAAAAACATTACTCTATGATAAAGTATCCAGTGGCAGAAAAATTTATCTTAAAAAAAAAAAAAAATCTATATTCCATTACATGGTCTAAAATCAACGTCACTGGCAAATAAATTCAAACAGATTTGCACACTACTAGATCTACTTGAAAGCCACCCTTCTACGGAATGGTTCTGTTATAAAAGCATAATCACACACACATGGACACTGCTGTGTCATGCTTTATTTGGATGATGTAATTTTAAGAACTGAGACATTCTAATTGCTCCAGCCAGGTAACTGGGTGTGAAAATGATGGTACTGAAGCACGGAAGTATATATAGTCACTTATATTCACAAACTGTGAAATAGGCTCTTTATTGAGTGTAAGCAGCTATTAATAGGAAGATTAGACAGACAGTGCAGAGATAAGGGAAGGATGACAGAAGTCCAGCATGTGTGCGAAGGCAGCAACGGGCAAGGCCAATATCCTGCGAGGCAACTGACATGCACCATCCAAAACTCAGCGCCCGGGATTAATATTAACAATGATGCTCATGAAACTTTCTTCTCTGTTACTTTCTAGGGGTTTCTGCTAAGGGGATTTTGAATTTTCTTTTGTTTTGCTTTTTTTCTTGCATTAACAAATCTGAAACTAAGAGAAGCTTAGCCTCTCCCCCTATTCCATGTTGTGTTTTTCAAAGACCAAAGAGTGTCTTTAGTGTTGTGTGTCACCTCAGATGTGCCTTCAAGTACCTGGCTGTAACTCCATGCAGGCACGCCTGGTCTTTATTACCAAGGAAAACAACAGAAAGAGAGAGAAATAAATTCCTCTTCCAGGATTCGTGCCTCCTAACAGCTGACTTAGAAGAACTCTTGGACTTAAAAATAGGCATATGTTCAGGTGCCACCCCGAGGTGAGGCTTGCATTTCCCTTCTGACAAAAAATGACCCGACCTGACCTGACAGACAAGACAGACATTTCCTGACTTTCTCATCCAAACCCCAAACTAAACTGGGGACATGGAGAGCAAGACAGACATTTTTCTGTGATGTTTTTCTACAGACAGCACTTCTCACTCACCATTAACTCCACTACCTTGAGAAGAGAGAGGATGAAACAGGTCTCAAGCACTTAAACAGGTCAAGCCCAAGAGTGAGTAAACTTGATCTCCTCTATCACCCCTGTTTAAGCCTGGTCATACCAACTCTACTGAGTTTCCCTTCGTACTCGTTTTTTTAATTAATACATTAAACATTTTAGTAAATGGCCTGCCAATGTGCTAAAGTGCCATGACAAAAATTTGACAAAATGAATATAAAACGCTTACATTCTTCACATCACACTCTCATTTAAGAGTTAATTAGGTAGAACAGAGCACAGCACTGAAAAGCAAGCATGAAATGCACCAATTCAACACTTGTACCAAGCAAATTTACAAACTTTCAGTTTTTAGTATAAACCCTTTAAAATCAAATAAATAATTAAACCTAGACACATTTCATATGCATTAAATACTATTAATAAGTGGGATTACTATATATAACAGATCATTTAATTTAAATATTAAAGATACTGTAGTATGCTCAAAAGAGCAGAGCTAAGAGCAACCAGGCATCGCTCTGATTATAAAAAGCACTAATTTTATAAAGCACTAGCTTTTGGAATTAAGTTCCAAGTCAGGAAGGTATGCAAAGTGTGGAAAAGGAGTGCTAAATACTAAATCCCAAGAACATTAGCTTTCCTTTCAAAGTTTACTCCTACAAACAGAAAAAAGTACAAGATGTCTGAATTCCAAAAAGCAGCACAAATGAAATTACTAGGAAAACTGTATTTTTACAATAATCCTACAAACCATTACCGATCCCAAAATAACATTTAAATAGAACAGCCTCTCTCCAGGTTTTCTCATTTGTCAATATTTTAATCTGCACAAATACATGTAAACCTATGATTTTGCTTCAAGCATCGTATCACATCCTACAGAGTCCAGCAATTACTCGTTCAAGTGTGCAACGCAAGCAAACAGGCCTGCAGTGTCTCCTATTTATTCCTCAGATGTAATTCTTAGCACCGAGTTCCCTGCTGTACTTTTGATTAACCTTATTCCATTGTGCTGGTAAAGGCATTGAGAACGTAAGTCAAAGCACAGTCTTACCCCAAGACACACGACTAATTCCAAAGAAAGACTAATAGTCTAAGAAAGGCCACAACCATAACGGAATGTTAATGCCAAAGAGAGCAGATTCTGCACTGTCATTAAGTACATTAAACACAAGCCCATTAACTTGTATATGGATTGTTCTTCCTTCCATCAAGGACTGAACTCAGTATGCTGGCGTTTACCCAGTCCAAACCCAGTCCTAACACAGTGTTTACTGTCCGCTCCCCAAATAAGTAAGTATAGAAACACTTTGATTTCAAACAACAGTAACACATACTTTTTGAGAGCCAGACTAGTGCAGACCCTTGTTATCTTCTTTAGCAATCTCTGAAATCCCTAGTGAAAGGGGATTTTGCTATGTGACCTGCACATTTAGGACAGCCCACTAATTTTACAGATGGAGGATGTATTTTTAGACTCTGGGTTCTGAAGCAGAAAATAACCCCATGTATGTGGATCCTCATGCCTGTTAGAACCCTTGAGTTTAGTGGGGTTCTGTTCAAAAGCCTGTGAGAGACCATGACAGACTTTGCTTTAAACTTCCCAGCTATGGAAATAGGCATGGGCCTAATTCTATTGACTTCTTTTTTCTTTTTTTTGAAATAATTTTAATGGAAGTTAGGTATGTGCTACACATGAAGGAATAGGTCAAGCTTTAGGCCTGGCAAACTTCTGGCTTCTTTAACTACTAGAAGGGGAGTATAAATCTGTTACAGAATGGTATTTCATCAGAGACAGAGCACTGCTAATCATCCCTTTCTAGAGAAAGGAAGAAGTTTATACCAAACCAAACATGAGTATATCGGTACAGGACCTACTATCTGCAGATTATCCCATAAACGTGGTCCTAAAAATAAGCACTTTCACTTACAACTTATGGTGATGCCAAGTTCCACATTATGCTTCTTTGGTAGTTTTACATGAAATGTTCCACTGCTTGGT
Organism: Pandion haliaetus; assembly: GCA_013401275.1. Classification (NCBI taxonomy): domain Eukaryota; kingdom Metazoa; phylum Chordata; class Aves; order Accipitriformes; family Pandionidae; genus Pandion; species Pandion haliaetus. The sequence continues at coordinate 338,629 of VYZV01005558.1, read as the reverse complement.
ATAACTGATTCTATAAAAAAATATTTAAAATGTTAGATCATTTATAAGGCACAGCAATTCCAAGTGCATGGAACTGTACATGTAAGTTGATGAAATCACATCAGCATCACAAGCCATGGATGAAACACGGGTGCTGAAGTGAAGGAAGAAAGACATACGAAGCATGATTTACACCTCTATTGGTAATTTCATGGCAACTCTATTTTTTTTTAAGGTTTAACTGAATTTATGGAGATTGCATGGGCCAGCAGCCAAGACTGCAGGTTTTTAGCTTATATGCAAGTTCTGTAAGCACACATGAAAATTTTAGTGCTGGCAGATATCTTTTAATTAAAAGGACGGGAGAGCAAGTCTTAAGGATTTCAGGCCTTTGTTGCTGTAGGGCTAACACATTTTTAACTGTCCGCTAAGGTAACTGCCATGGATTTGACATCTACTGGGAAGAAAAGGAATCAAAACATCACCAATGGAGAAGTGCCTGGAGCTGACTGAGGCAAAACCCACTTGAGCACGCAGCACCGTATTTGAATCCTGACTTTTGGCATCACTGCTAGCAAAAGCTGGGGCCTTGGCCTGAAAAGGAGCAACTGAAATTACAGCTATGGAAACACAGAAACATACATGTGGCAGAGGAGTCTAACCATGAGCATGAGTCTGCTGTCATGGAGCAAACAGGAGGAGCACAAACAAGTCCGGAGACTGAAATGCACGTGACTTCAGGTGTATTTAAATGACTTTATCATTATTTGGCTTTCTTATTTTTTAATATTTCATTTCCCATGTATATGAGTGTACATACTGTATTTGGTGCTTTTTTTTTTTTAACATTATACTAGATGCGTGCATACTAAAAGATTATACAGAATTACTCTAGGAACCTTTAGCTGCTTTTGAGATCATGATTTATAATACCATTAACAATAATCACACTATGCAAAATCCAGCACATCCAACGTTGTCATGACTTCAGAGGAGCTACTGTCAGCTGAACACAGAAGTCTTAAAAGTTTTTACTATTTACATAGTGGCATAGTGCACATAATGTGTACTACTTTGATTTACGCAACGTGTACCACTTTGATTTACACAATTTGTGATTTTATAGGTATATTCCGTATGCTTAAACACCATATGGAATAAAGAAAAGCCACTAGTAATAATGAAGACTCACCAGCAACATTAACAATGATTTTTCTGGCTTTTATTAATTCCATTTCGATTATTTTATCTAGATTGTTGGTTTGAGATACCGTAAGTGAAACTCTTCAGAGTTTTCTGCTTATCCACCCTTTTATAATACTTTTCTGTCTAGTAAAACATTTCATTAGCCAGCCTGTAGAGGATTTGTCTCTGCTCAGCAGAACATTTCTATCTCAGGGCAGAAAAATGTCTGGAAATAACTCAGAGAAGGGACTGTCACCAGATCTTACTACAGGAATTGTCATTTCTATTTGTGTTCTGAAGTATGCTGCAGGGCTACGTGAAATGGGAAAGCTGTACAAAGAGACGCACGTTTCAAATAGGTCACTTGAAAACTGGATGGTGCCTATGTGAGAAGAAAGTCTCCACCTTGGACGCCTAACACTTACAATGTACTTGGGATTTATTCCTTCACTTTTCTTGCAAGACAGAAAAAGAGTACATTCATACCTGCAACATCAAATTCTATTTCCAAAGTGACCTTGTTGGTGATAGAGGAGTCTCTGAGCAGTTGATTGGCCTCATCAAATGTGCTGTCTTCCGTCGGGACGCCGTTTATTGCCACTATTCTGTCTCCTATTTGCAGCACCCCGCACCTTGGTACACAACGATACAAAACAATCATCAGATGTGCACGTTAACCAGAACCAGCAATATCAAACACATCCAACCTAACCTTGAAGGAGAAGCGTGGCACAGCAGCTCAACAGTCTACCCAGGCACAGGGCGGGACAGAAGCTGCTGCTGCCCCTTTGCACCAATTCGCTATCAAGCACTCCCAGCATGGGTCGTGCTCTCTGGGTGCCGGGACCCAGGAAGAGGGGCACAGCCTTCATGACTCCACTCCTCCCACGGACATCACCTCTGCCTCTGACCCTGGGCTACAGGTGTGGTAGCTCTTCAGTGGCAGCTAGTACTTGCCCGTGCAACTACTACTGTCCTCATGCCGTGACTGAAGACATACATAAGCCTAAAAATGCAATTGAAAGGCTGCAGTGAAATCATAAGTAAGTCAAAACTCCGTTACTCCCTAAGATTTGGTTCTGAAAACTGAACAGAGCTGGGTATGCCCCATGGCACCCTGAATTATCAGTATTTTGACTTCAGCGATGTTTCTCTTTTTTTTTTTTTTTTTCCTTTTGCATGAATATAGCTTCCAGTCTCCTGCTGGGGGACTCTAGATGATAAAAACACTGGTGCTTGTCATCCTTCTTATAGCTGATCAAGAATATGAAATATTGTCAGAACAGTTTATTACTTGCCACACTTCCATTGAGCAAGGCCCTGCAATTTATCACAAATCAAAAGCAACAAGCCCGAAGCACCCCGAGGAATGCTCACCAAAACGCACTTAGCAGTCAACTGAAAGAACCTCACCTTTCCGCCGGACTGTCAGACTCAATATAGGAAATGAGAGGTGGAGAAGACAAGGTCTCAGTAGCAAACACGCTACCCTGGAGCTGTATCCCAAACCCTACTATGGGGTCAGCTGTCAGCACTACTTCTGTGGTTTCTGTGTGGACGACCTGCCCAGCCAAACCAACAGTGCTAGAGGCTAAAGACACTATAAAACAGAGCAGACCAGGAGGAAAGACATTCATACACAGCAGAAACTTCATTGCTCTTTGAGAAAATTCATCTGTACAATAAACCTAGTCAATGAAACATCTCTTTTAAAGTCAATTTAGGCTAGAGTTTATAAATTATGTATAAACAGTTATGACATATAAAACAACAGAAAACATCTGGTTGTATGTTAGAATGCGAAAAGATAGTTCTTGTACTAAGTAAAATAAATGTGTTTGACACGCCCACCCCAAAAATCTCAGAACATCCTTGAATTCTGTTTGCTTTAGGTTTGAGGCATGGATGAACAGAATTTTCACAGGAGCTAAGGGAATTGGAGGCACAAGCCCAGCTGTTACTCAGGCCAATTCCCATGAGCTCTTTTGAACATCTCACAGCAACACGTTGCTGTTAGCGACAAAGCACATGGCCCAGGCTTGCTTGCAAGAAGTAAGGACGCCTTCCTCTTGTACGTGTTTACTACATGTCAGCAATTTGTCAGGCTAACTGGGTAGTGTAAGTTGAACAAACCCCTCTGTTTTAGCAACTAGTATATCTCAAGAGATTGTGAGAAAAAAAGTTCTTTGGGGTTTCTCAAAGGAACTGGGGGGGGGACCCTTCTGTGAGAAGCCCAGGCAGCTACTTCTGTACTCCTGATTTACTTCCCCTCTCTATTCCCACTCTTGTTCTCAATAGGCTGCATTACAGAACAAATCAAGATAAAAACAACACTGAGATTCAATGCAATTACCTATGAAAGGAGACTGCACCTTTGACTCTTCGATCTCTGCCTAAATGTCTATTGTATCATTGTTTGAATTCCCCCAGTGACAAGCTCGTGCCTTTCATTATGTCATACACAGAAAGTGAGAGTTTTTCAATTCCTGTTCAGACCAGTAATGATAATCCTCCAGTGCTGAGGATTCTGACTGTTTTCATGTTATAAATCTACGCCATTTCCTCTCCACCTCTAATTTCCTTCAAGACCCATTTCTGCCTGCAGTAGCTACTAAGAATTAGATAAGAGTTCATGGTTTATCTGAGGGATAATTTAGTTCATGGTTTATCTGAGGGATTGTTTAACTGTGGATTTTTTTTTTCTTAGATGTAGGAAAAAATTAGTTCTTGTTTTTACATTATAGATAATATTAGCACAGCTGTACAAACATGTCAGAGGTTGTATAAGTATTTCCCACACTTTGGGGCTACAACCATTAGACTTTTGCTCTGAAATAGTTAGTATAAAATCTGATTAATGTGGCACAGTTGCCAATGACAGTTCTGTTGCAAAAGTTTTGCTTGCCAAAAATGGCATGAGTTTGTTTTCACCCAGCAAAGCTCCTTTCAACTCTGAAACCGTCTTTTCTAAATTACCGTGAATTCTCACTCATATCTTGTTTTAATTTTCCTTTGTAAGAATTATGTATTATTTCAGTTACTCAATAGCTTCCTTCTTACTGTTTCTTTTATCTGCACTCAGTAAGACATGCTCATACCCAAATGCAAATACCAGCAATCTGTTCTTAGAAATGGCCACCAGCTTTAGGATTTACTGCATGTGAGAAATAGGTTTCTCCAGCCCTCAGCACTGCAAAGGCTAAAATATGGCTAAACCAGATAAATTCAGAGTTAATATAATACTAGATCCCCTAACACTCCTTCTAGAAATGTCTAAATTTCAGGCATCCAAGCTCAGAAAAGTTCAATTTTCCCTTTCTTTAAGGTCATACAACAATTACTTGTTAGCTGCGTCTTTGTTTCCCATCACTTATGTGTCTACTCCCCCTGTGCAGCAGGCATCTAGCTGACTCTAACTTTCTTACTCTTCTTCTAGTGCCCTACCAGGAATGTCTCACAACATTTATTTCAACTTTTAGGACAGCTAAGGTTCTAATTCACATTGGGAAATTAAGTTACTATTTGTGGGATTTAAAATTCACCCTGATAAATATCTTGATGATGTGGACACTTAAAAGTGACAATTTGGAACTCCTCTCACTCCCACAGAAATCGAAACAGGAACAAAAAAAGCAGAGATGAAAATACCCTTTCCAAATCATGTAACAACAGCTACCTGCTAAGCCTCTATAAAATGCCACAGGTACCCAAACCCATGACTTGGAGCATGTTGGGGTTTGTAACTCAACAATGGTTGCAGCAAGAAACACTGCCGGTTTTTTGGCTGCTTGATGGATTAGAAGTTTTACAGGCCAGGAAGCAGCCTTATTGACTTAACAAGGGGCATGGATGTATACGTAGTTCGAGTGAACCCTGGTTGCTACTGCTAAGGGTACATTTTAGCGTAATTGTATAGTTTTCATCCAACTCTTAGCAACAGTCCTGGAGGCTGGTTTACTATATGCTCTGCAGTTAAATAAATAATAATCTTGGATTTTAACATTATGTACTTTTTTACTTTTATTCCTGGTGCCATACGAGAAGCAGAGCAAGATGTATTTAAGGGTACGTATACGGATTATCACGCCTGCATTCTCCTGCTCTGGCCCTTGAGAAACTGCAAAACGTTCACTATTCCTCCTGGTAGCAGCTAACTTGGATGTGCTAAGAAAACAGCACCCATGCACGCCTAAGACTCTCTAATTTCTACCAGATACACAGCCCTAGTAACTATCTTGTAAGTTGGTATAAAATTGAATCTCACTTTCAAGTACTAATATGGACCTATTACAAAATACTTCAGGATTTAAACTGCAACCGAATAATAATCTAAGTGTTTCCACAATGAATACCGTACTTTAAAAACAAAAAAAGCAGAGCAAGAATAAAAATTGAAAACAAGTGCCATAAATAAAGCATGTGACAGCAGGGCATGCCTTCAATTTTTACAGCCACATGTTTGGAAGGATCTGTGTTAACTAATGCAATGATTGTGAAATCATGGTCACAGAAGTCTTGTAACCCCCTGTGCCATCACACTTCACCATCATGAATTTTGGCACGATCACATTAAGTATGCACGTTTTCCTAAATAACTGGCAATGTAAACTTTATAGCACCCTTCACCAATACCTTTTCCTCCCAAATGATATCCTAAGAGATTTATTAAAAGTTACATTAATAAAACCCTCAAAAGATCCAATTGGATTAAAGAAAGAAAAAATCCCACTAAAATTAAGAGAGTGTGCTATTCCTTTTCTATGAAAAGGACAGCAGTCGATGCTACCTGGTTCTCATGAGTCTCCCACAAAGGGAGAGAGGCAAGGTTTTCCAAGTCCTGCCGATGGATGGTGGAAGGGTACAGGACCAGTCATTCTCTATCATGGTCACTTGTGGCACATTCAGTCCAGTGCAGGTCTCTTAAGCTGGCTGTTACTGCAGTCACAAGTATGGGTGTAAGTCTAGCAACAGGAGTAAGGAACTCTGCATGGGCTGAAAAGCAAGCTCAGGGAAAGGGCAAGCAAGCCGGCTGGCGAGCCAATTCCTCCAAAGCCAGCTCTGATGCAGGGTTGCTGATGCAGTCACTGCTCGCAGTGAGGCACAGACTCAGCGATGGGGCCAGTTCCACATATTTTGTAATGCTCTACATCCAGACCTCACAATGCAAATGCATAATAAAGTACCCTGCAACAAAGCCTCATCCTAATCCCTCCTAGTTAGAGATTTGTTTAACCACAGCAGCCTGTCATCCCCAGGGCCTTCTGACTTGAGGAATCTTTCAGGTGGGCTGCAGTGCTTTGACTGTCCCACGTAAATCTCATGTCACTGGCCTTGTTTTGAGCCTTTGCAGGACAGCAAATTGCAGGGCAAGGCTTTCTGGAAGGAAAAATATCTGCAAAATATAACAACACAAGTAACAGCTGCCTCCAAGATCCATAATAGGATTAGCTTTCAGGATTAACAGTCCTTTGCTGGATGGAACAGCTATAATATAGCACAATCAAAGAACTATTTTTTGCATCCAGCATTATTTTCCTATTTAAATTGATTATTATTAGTGTAACATTACTATTGTTTCTCATGTGTACGTGAGCACACGTAAGAGCTGAACCCCACTGATACCATAGCATAGATGGACACACTCTCTCCCCGTGACCCAAAAGAATGCATTAGAAGCTAACATGTCAACAGAGGAGTTGTGAAATATGGCTGATCACATTAAAAATAAAAAAATGCACTTACAGTCAAACATTATGTAAAAATATTTGCTTTATGAAAGGTGTAAGAACAAGCAAGCAACAAAAAACTGCAAGAAAGCAAAACCTCCGTTCTTCTCTCAAACGTTTCCTCACAACTCCACAGTGACTGGCCTCAGTTGGAGGCTGCTGGTTTGCTCTGATTTTGCTACGGCCATGGGAAATCTTTAAAACAGGGCAGCAGCGCTGTAATGCGCGGCAGCTCAGTTTTTCCAGAGTGGACCTGTGAGCATTATTAGCCGGAGCAGATGATTTACAAAGCAGTTCCCACTTCCCTGCTCCAGAGGAACTGAGCTGCTGAGGATCACATGAAGATGGACAAGCCAAAAGGAGAAGCAGCACTTACATGGAGTCTGTATACAGCCATACTCTCTCCGGCCCAGTGAATACTTAGCAATACGCAAAGTAGAACAGCCTGAAATATATCCACCCTGGCTTGGGAAATTACTAACTCATGCGAACTCCATGCTTTGAATCCCAGAGAGTGGTCAGAAACAAGGCTGTTTAGTCTTCACTGTTATTTGTTGCTCTTCCTCACAAAAACAACTGTACAGGTTATGGTGTAGATGTGAAGATTAAAACTACTTAGAGGGTACTGCGGCAAGCTCTTCTCCTTCCGTAATGTGATTAGTTGGGTGAGCTTACCAGCAATCTGGTTTTGACTATTCAGCTACAAATTCTACTCCCTGATGGAAACAGGAACAGTTGAAAAAGAAATTTGAAAATCACTTCAGTAACGATATAAAAAGCTCTTCCAGAATTGTCTGAAGAAAACATTGCTTTCTGTATTGCAGGTGAGATAGTTAAGCTGCATGGCCTCTACTCATCTCATTTTAGCACTGGACAAATATTTTTATGCTGATGTTTCCCTACATCTAACAGAAACTCCAATTGTTCTCTCTTCTGCCCAATATATATATATATATGTGTATATATATATATATGTATATATATATATACACACACACAGAAAAAAGGTACAAAGTACCTTATTTTATATCTTCCCCCTCTTCCACCCATTCACTGCACATTTTGAGCAAATGCTGTTACCACCTACAGGAGCTTTTGAAGTCCTTCTTTTTCATCCTCCGCCTCATCATTGTCCCACGCGGGCTGGTGGAGTAGAGGCTGCGAGGTAAGGTCCCCATGTTCAGGGAACTCAGGCTGTATGCACTCATGGAGGTAGGAGAGAAGGATGAAGACACCAAAGCTGCTGTAAGAAATCAAACACTTGGCATACAGCACTCAGTCTTCACGGAAGAGTGCGGCACATGCCTGTAACTCATCAATGAATCAAACAATGTGTAGGATGCACAGGAATGGTTTGTGCATTTCCAGTAAGAAAGACATTAAACCACACAGGTGACCCTAGGTAGAAGTACAGCCAGCATTTCATGAAAATACCTGCTGGAAGCTAACAAAGATACTGTAGGTAGAAAAAGCACATTCATAGTATACAACTTATTTTAGGTGAAGCATGTTAAGTTAAAATTTTCAACGCATATCCACGAACCAATGCAGATCAATACGTCTAGATACACTGGTTTTAGAAATGCCTTTTTGTAGTAGGTAATTTCTGACAAAAGATTTGTAAGCAATGCTTTGCATTCAAAAATGATGCTTTCTATAAACTACTCAAAGCTAATGGTTTACTCATATAGCAGAAGAGCTGATTAATTTAGAATTTTCAAGCCTTTTCCTGTCTACAAAGGTTGCCTTGTTACAGATAGGAAAGGTGTAAAATGTCAGAAATAACCTTGTCATGGCTATGAAAAAGTGTAGCATCCATAAAACTGAAAACGTTTTAGTGCCTGCAATGGGAAAAGTATGAGTGAAAGAAGAGGGGAGGAAGGAGGAGGAACAAGAAAGAGGAGGAGAGATTATGTCAGCAGGAAAAAGCGTGAAACATTACGAAGGCTTTTTTGAGGAGGCGCTTGCTGGATTTTCAGGGCTGGCATCCTGCAATGGTCAGGGTGGTAGGTGTTATAATGGTGGTAGGTGAGGAGGCTGCTGTGGCTGTTGGCGCACGAATCCCAGGTAAGTTGCCTGTTGCTTCTTTGAACCTTCACTGCCCGCATGAAGGGATGATGGAGAATTAGAAGAAATAAAAAGGACCAGAGAAGAGGGAGAAGTAACTGAATTGCACAAACAATAACAAAAAAGTAGTCAAAAAATGAAAATAAATTGAAAATGAAGTAAAATGCAATAATAAATAACCTGGTCTTGTCTTCTTAATGGGGGTGCTAACTTGAGGAACAGAAATAGCATTTTTTCCAGAATAAATGCTTCTGGGTTTTTTTTTTTCTTTTATGTATTTGTTTTTAAAAATATTAGTACTGAATCAATTTCTAATCTCACTCTGGATTTAGGAGCTAAGGTTGCAAACTTCCTTAGAAAATACTAAGGTATTACATATGACCACTACTGATAGTTAGTAAGTCTCTGCTTGCATTCATCTACATTAAAAAGACCAAACAAATACTATACATAGCACTACCTAGAATGGAGGTGTTTATTTGCCAGTCATTTCAATTTACTGCATTAACATTTTAATTTTACCACCATCTATTGTCGGCATTATGCTATTCTGTACAGTAAATAACTTCCCTGGGCCAGCAGCAGAAAAACTCTATCCTGAAGCCTGGTTAATAAAGAAAAGAGTTCTTATTGATTAGTTGGATGTGCAATTGAATGGTTTTTTTTTAAACTTGATCTTCAAAACTTTAAAATGATCCTTTTCTGGATGAAATTGGAGACCCTATTTGATTGCTGATTCTACGTATGGGGACTCTGGGATATGCCAAAAGTGAAGGCCAGTATTTACCAAGAGAACAGGAAGCGTTTCAGTTGATGTGTCAAATACTAAAGGAAAATGACTTCACCCTTCATTAAATACAGTCTACTCATCACTAAGTTCAGCGTAGCCGTGTCCTTGCTGAACCGTAGAGGAACACTTCAAGCTGGGAACTAGTCACTGAATTTTCGTCTTAAAAACACCGAGGGATTCACCCGTACTATGAAATATAAGTTACAGTCTTTGGCCCATGAGCTGTATTACCTGTGTCTCTCTGCTACCTGCTATATCTCTAATGGCTGCAGACAGGTATGACCCCATGCTGGACTTCAAGACTAGCCGAGTGTCTTGACTGTTTAGGTTGGACCCACACCTCGCATTCACATCTTACTCTGTGAAACAAAATAAGGGGGGAAACGGGTAGCCACCCCAGCAAGCACTGCGCAGTGCCAGAAGAAAAACTATCCTTTTGTTTCACTTCGTACTGCAGGGGTAACGATCTGCTAATTGTCTGAATATATTAACCCTCCTCTGACTCCAAAGCAATGCCTGTCCCTACAGCAAGGAGTACACACCAGGGAAGGGAGAGGAAAAGGAGAGTACCGGGGCCCACCATGGCCCCGCAGCCCTGTGGGGTGGTCAGGACTCTGGAGGCCCTGTGCCCCGGGCCCGCGTCCCTCCCTGAGAGCACCCCCGCTGAATCAAGAGAATTCTTTTTTTATTTTTCCCCCTTGACAGATAACAAAGGCAAGGGTGAGGTGCGAAGCCAGCACCAGGACTTGGGGTACCTCACCCACTGGCAGCGGTGCCAGCGACCTCAGAGACTTTGGAAAATCTCACATCAGCCAGGAAAGTCCTAGAAACAGCAGCAGTAGCCTGAAATGGCCATATGTACCTTACAGACTTATCTTCTCAGATGAAACTGTCTCTGTGATTACGCACACAGACAGCAAGATTTCTGAACTTTAACTATGGTGTAAGAATTAAAATCTGATAAGTACAATGTGGCCAGGTGAATTTTCATTATTTTCAAGTTGCTGTGAGCCTTGTTTAATTAAAAAGACTGCTTCCAGCAGGAAATTATCTGGTAGTCTTTGATTTTTTTTTTTAATGTTTTATTTTCACACTGAGAGTAGAGATAAAAATGTCCTACAAAGTGGGAAGGTACACAAATTCAGTTTGCTCAGCTTGTAGAAGGATAATCCCAATTCAACAAAAGTTCTGTAAAAGAAAATCCTATTGTGTGTAACTGTAGCAATTTAGTGGTAATTTGAGCTATTCCAACTCAGGGTTGTGTACAGCGAACATAAAACTAATGGGGCAGCAAGAGAAATGAATGTTAGCAGCATAGTGTAAAGGAAAAAAAAAAAGAAAAAAATCCGATCTGTTATAGTGCTCTGCATTTTATTTTAGGGCTAAAATTTCAATTTCTTTTATATACTGACTTCCCTGCCCATTTTAGATTCCTAACATGTTCCCATAAGACCAGTAAGTGAGCTCAACAGATACAGCCCTAATGACTCTGCTTATCACAGATGCGTAAAGGGAGCTTTTCAAACTCTACAGCATCTAGGCCGTACCACACCTGACGAAAGGTTGTTTCCAAGAGGGTGCTTGCTTTCATAAAGTACGTTACATCTTGAATTGATCATGCTATTGGAGTAGCACCATCTGGCGAGGGGCTGGGAAGGGCTGTAAACATCCTAGTTACTCTGCCTTACTTAAGAAAGCAACTTTATTACCTTAGGGAGATCTCTCCCCAAAAGATGCTCTCATGTAGCTTTTGCAGACCCCCTTGATAGGATTTCGTAACAGCCAGTTCTTAACTCTGGCACGGCAAAAGCATTGCTTTTTCTAAGCATCTACACTGGGTCAAGGTGACTAGCGCATTAACAGCATTAATTTGTTTTAAATGTTGGTTAAGAAACTGACTGCTTCAAGTAATACAGTCATCTATGCAAATCTTTGGACCTGGTACTCAACTTCCCAAAAGAACCACTCTTCAAAGGTTCTTTAACCAACGAGAAATTGATTGTGTGACATCTTTGCTTCAAACACAGGAAAGATCTGTTTGCAACATACTGTCGTAACTGAAAAGAATGGAAATATATTGCAAAATTTGGTCTTCATCTCATTCTGCTTTGCAGTATCACTCCCTGCTCCCTCGCCCCTCTAACTGGCTTAAGTAGAAAGAGGTGCAGCTGAATAATGGAAGAACACGGTATCACAAGCGTTACTTTTGGTTCACCCTGGTCTAGGAGAATCTAGTGTCTCCTCAGCCACTAGTTCAATACTTGCCACTCGGACAAACTGACTACAGCATTGCTTATCCAGGGACAGCCTGGATCTTAGATGCCCAAGAACTTTTACCATCACTGACATTTCTAGGCCTCGGAAATCTTGTCTTGGTCTAAAGGAGGCAGAAGCACAGTACCACAGGCTCAGAAAATAGTACCACTGGTTCCTGCTGCAAGGCAGGTACCTATTCCCTGTGTATTTGATAACCCTTGTTACTTCTTTGATGCCCATCAATGTGCGGTATTTTAGACTGAATTTATGAATACTGTGAATTAGCCCCTTTCTCAGGACTAGTGAGAAGACAAGACAGGCAGCCCCCATCTTCAAGTACTAAGACATTTTAGATATATTTGATTTGAAAATAGAAAAGACATTCTCTTCAAGCATGTTGGTATGAAATAAATGTCACGGTGAAAAAGGGCTGGGATCTAGGGAACTGTTTCCAAACTAACCTTTATCACAAGCACTGACAAAGAACCCATGAAGCAATCTCAGAAGTAGTTTAAAAGATGATGGCAATAAATAATAATGCCATTTATAGAGAAAATACAGGTGGTTTTTTGAGGTATTTTAGGGGAGAACAAGTGTCATTAGTGAAGTGGTCATAACAGACTATCAAGTCAATATGCTGAAAAGAAGTTGGCTGTGGTCCTTCCTCCCCCCTCTAAATTTAAGAAGCAATTTAGAGATTTATTTACCAAAGTACCTAGCTGCCCCCCTATGGTTGCAACAGTAGAGTCACCAGGTGTCTTTATGTACATCAACAAGTGTGCAGAGCTGTTTCTCTGTAAAACATTTCCCTCTCTATCCATAGGAATCTCAGAGGGTACATTAAGGCCAAGAAAACACAGAGCTTCTCAGAACCTGCAGAAGCATAACCTGGGGACCTGAAACAACAGTTACAGATTAACTGCTGCGATAGCTTTCTTGGCCGTTCAGCAAGGGCAGGCAAAGTAAAAGACAGAAAAAGAAAGGGGTATTTGGTGCTACAGATCTCTTACCGTGCTCTGGGCCTTTCAGCGCCAGCCGTGTCTGGTGGTGAGGAAGGATCTCAAGTTTGACATTATCCGCTGCATTAGCCAAAAATTGCGTTGCTTCTGCCAGCGTACAGTACTCCATGCTGGTGCCGTCGATGGACAGAATATGGTCTCCTACATGTAATGCACCACATCTACATAAAAGGGGAAAAACTCGGTATGATCAGGTATGCTCTTTGCTTGGAAAATGAGTTTTACTGCCTTCAAACTGGTCATGACAACTATGAACGTTTTCTTTTTTTTCGAGAGAGATTTGTGTTTTGTAGGCATTGTCACTGGTCAGACTTTATATCTATTAGTACAAACCTTAAAAACAATTCAGTTAATACATTATATGCCAAGACATCACTCACAGAACTGGAATGGGGTAGCTGACCATAAAAATATGCGTGAATGGCAGCAGAATAAAATGAGAAGAGCTTAAGGAGACTCAAATAACTTGGTCACATATCCCTCACACAAGCACCCAGTTCATCATTTTTTGAGTTATATTTCAAACATTTATTAGTACAAAAGCTGTAAATGATGATGAAATTATGCAGTAGTCAAACAAATAATGAAACCAGGGCTAGCATGGTGACTTGAGGAGTGGGGTGGGGAGGGGGCTATCTGCTAAATCTCGCTGCACTCAAGAGACTGGCTACTGGATGAGTTGAGAAATGCAAACACAGCAGTCAGCATCCCGACGTACCAGTCAAGTGGACAGCTCCTTTAATTGGTTACCCCCTGCGAAATGGGAAAAAACAGAGGGAGAAAATTAAAGCATCCTGCACCATTGAACTGGAGAACACCCCTGGATCAATGGCCGTCACTCTCAAAGTTTCTACTGTAGGGAAAAGCCCACAGAGGAGCTGTAGACTCACTGCTACAAGTGGGTGCTACCAAAAGCACCGTTGTCAAAGAGGAGTTACAAGGTAGGGTGACTGGGGACATGCAGGAGGAATTTGCTGCTGAAACGTAATATTCAAGGGTTTTTTAGATAGAGATATGTATATAGAAATATACTGTATATGTATAAACACACACACACACACGAGCACGCACCCCAGAAAAGATCCCAAAATATCTATCTTTTTTTTTTTTTAATGGTTTGAATGGTTTTATTTAAAAGGTTTAAAGGAAGTGGAAAAGTTACAGCAAAATAACTTCAAAATACAGAAGCCAGTCTTCCTAATACCTCAGTCGTATTCTAAAATATCAATAAAAAAATCCAGACATAAGGAGTTCCATTTCTTTGTGCCACAAGAATGAGTGATATATTCTAAAAGAACACTTCAAGGTTGTAAAGCCTCAAAATTTACTTCCCTTGACATCTGTTCCATATTGTGGGCTTACTTTAAGAATTCCAGTGGGTTATTTATGTTTTAAAATACTAATCTCTGCCACAGCATTACATTTAATAGTCAGAGCAGACCTCTAAATTCCTGTGTTGCATAGTGCAAGCAGTCAGCCACATATTACATGGGGGCTGGCTTCAACACATGAATGAGCTAAAGTAAATGGTGTCCTGGAAGTCTTAAACTTGGCAGTATGGAACAACGATCTGACAAAGTGCTAATTTTAAGACCTGCAACCTCGAGAGCATCTGGTTCAGTCAATTTTGTCGAACAAGGGAAGAGTTTCTTTACAACCAAACCAAATGGAAGTAGAAATAAAATGGATATGTGGACCTGCAGTGTCAGCCCTCTGTCACACTCACCTGTCTGCAATACTCGCAGATTTGATTTTGTCTATGACAATGACCTGTTTGTTGCAGCACATCGAGGTAGTTAGTGCAACCCCAAGAGCAGCACCGGGAGTTTTGGCAACTTCAACTAGCAGTGGCCCAGATGCTGTTGCTACGGAATCTGTTAAAATTAGACAACAAAAGATCAGTATTATACCAATGTGGTACTTACGACATTTTCATATTTTCCCATGTAAAATCTCCATGGCTATTCTATTTTTCCAATCAGACAACATGCTACTTAAAAAAATTCCGGAATAGCATCAGTTTAGGTGTCAAGAATCAGCTCTTAACATTGAAAATGACAAAAGCAAGAGGAAGTTTGTGAATCTGGGATGTCTGGAAGCTTCTGAGCATGTCAGAATCAGAGATTGACCAGGTTAGGGAACCAGGATGTGTTAGCGAATCACTCTCTTCAACAACTGAAGCTAAAAATCACCTGGAATTTAAAACAGGCATGCTGAAGAAACAGAATTAATTAAAAAAGCAGAAAATGATCTGAAAAAAATGAATAGGTTAGGGAAGGATGCTAAATTAATTCTCAAAAAAAGAAAGGGAAGATCTGTGGACAACAGCTATAATAATCAAATGAAGGCGGCAAAGGGTCTACCAGAAATTCCTCACAAAAAGAAAGGACGATTTAGGAGAAAATGGTGGAAGTGCAGGAAGCGTGACAGCTAGAAATAGCAGGAATTAAAGCGAAATGCATGTGAGGAGGTTCAGAAGATTCTTGTAATATCCTGTCACTGGATAAAGTACTGCCTTGCAACAGGGCACAGACAGTAAATGACCAACACTGAAAAACGAAAGCAGAAAAACAGGAGGCAGCAACAGGCATGATTGACGACTGCGGTGAGGAACTATGCCCAAGAGAGACAAGTGCTAGACAGAATAAAGAAAAAAGACAGCGGGCTGCTTCCTAAATGCCAAAACAAAGCAGGCAGTGATAAGGGTGAAGTACATTCTGGAGACTGCCTGAGAACTCCTACTAACCGATACCCATCAATCAACAACTGATCTCAGTGGAGTAAGATACAGTAAGTGAAGGTGTCCTTTAAGGACATAAAAAGACCGAGACAAAGAAAGTCACATCAGAAGCCTTTGGAGGTGTTTACAATCAGAATAAGGAAAAAATGAATAAACAAAGACTTATGCTGGAGCAAAGTTACCAAATGTCCTGCTAGCAACTGGGAGAGATTCATATTCACAGAGTACTGGAGCCTGCTGTAAGGATACTAAGAAGACGTTCAACTGTGTGTGATGTCTCTCAGAAGTCCCTGAGATTGAAGCTGTAAAAGAACTGCAGCTGGGCTTCAAAGCATGGAGAAGACAGATACATGATATTCCATTCAGTCTTGAATCTAGAAAACAAGCCCAAAAATGTAATTCTGACACAGAAGAGAAAAACTAACAAGCTGTATGATGATACAAGGAACTGAATGAGAGCTTGATTAACTAACACTCAGCTAAGGTGCTTTTCCTAGTTAAGAGAGTAATGTAGGTAAACTGGATAGAGAAATGGAGCGAAAAAAACGTGCTTGGATGGAATAACATACAACACCAGTAAAGCATCAGTTAATAATTATAGAGCTCCTTTTCCCCCCCACAACTTGAAATCACTTTTATATTCCCGTCATGTTTTTCCCAGTTGGAAACCTGAGGGTTTGAAGGGGAGACAGTATTTTTGAAAGCGCCCATTAAATCTGAGTGACTCATTTTTGTGCCCAACTAGGACTGACTTTTTAAATGCTTAACTTCCACAGGCACTACCAAAATAAGCTGTTCCACAAATCTCAACCAAACTTTAAATTCTGATCCCAAAGAAGAGAGTCCACCCAGTAGCATTCCAGCTTGGAGCGTCAGGCACTAAATAGCTTTAAAGGTGGATGAACAGCCCTCAGCAGCTACCCATTTTTCTCTAGTAACAGAAGGAGGAGGTTATCACAATCGAACTCCTGTCTTCGATGCCTTGGTTAAAGGTCTAAGTAAGGCAGGATGCACGCAGTGACTTGCATACAGCCAAAGAAGCACACACAGCAGAGCAGAATTTAAGAATTCCGACTTCCATTTCCATGCTGAGAAACAATTATTTTCTTCTTGAATATTCCAGTGGCTTCTGGAGCTACAAACAAGCTCGCTTTTACAAACATAGGGGAAGAAGACTCAAACAACGTTCGTCGTCAGTACCGTGACAAAGGTATGAACTCACATTGATCCAGAAAATGGCAAAGCTCAGCTTGTTATTGGCCTACAGCAAATTCTTTCTGTAACGAGTGCCTTGAGGAAAGGAGAGGAAACTAAATGCAAGTATCTGTTGAGAATGAGTACATCTTTCAAGATGCCGCTCCAGAGTTACTTGAGGAATGCAAGCTTATGCCCTAGCGTTATTTCCCAGGTGCCTGTTGAAATGCACAGGGAAGGCAAACCAAGGCAGATAGGATGAATAAATAAGGTAACTACATTAGAGGAACCAGAAGAGATGGAGTGTGTCTAACTGTGGAAAATAAACACAAGGAAAAGAAATCAGAAGGCAATAATCAAGCACACCTTCCCTGACAGAGAAGGATTAGTTTATCATGTTGAAGTAAAGCATGGGTATGAAAAATGAATCATACAGGTATAAATTATTCATGTGTGAAGATGTTTCAGTCATTAAGATATTTACACTGTGACTGAAGCACTTACACACTATGTTGATTTATTGGCTATGTAATTACATAAGATATACTGATGAATGTTTGCATGAAAAAAGCTCCAGATTTTTGATTTTGTTAATCATTTTTCTCACTTTTGAGCACTGCATCTCAATCAGTACCAGAGGCTTGATTAAAACCTCCCTGAGGAAGCAGCATTGCTTTCCGCATGCTAATACGTTTCTTCAGCTAGATAGCAGCATACCTTTTTTATTTGACAGCTTAAATCACTGGCAACAAGGTTGTTATTCCGAATGTACTTTTATGATTTGTAAATATACTATATGATATATAAAAAGTTTTGGATGAAGTAAGCAGTGTCACCACCCTCCTTCAGCTCAAAAGATAATCACAAATGATTTTTAAATTTGAAAAAAATTATTTTTTATCCTGATTTCCAATGGAAATAAAGCCTAAGCGATCACATTACATGCATTTGTTCACACACTTGTAAACCTATGTACCTGCTAATCGTTGCCTATTGTCATGGCTTGTCGAATCCAGTTCAACAACTGATGGGTGGTGGAGGACAGAAAACCTCCCTAGGATTCCCACAAGTAGGGCAAGCCAAAAAGTGAGCTGCTTGTGTTAGGCAGCAGAGAACCTACATGTGAAACAGTACTTATAAATGCCCTAAAATGGGAAAAGCTTCAGTCATAGCTTGCCATCAGTATCGACACTAAATCCATAGGAAACCAAACTTAGTCTATGATGCTTTTTTTTTTCCTTTCTTTTTTTCCTTCCCAAAGCCTTCTTGTACTTCCAGCTGGGAAGTGCTGCTATACTGTGAGCACGTTCCTGTAGGAACACCGAGCTCTGTTGCTGCTATCCGCGTTCTGCAGCTTCTCACTTCTCTAACTGGAAGGTTCTGGGTGCTTTCTTGTTTTTTTTCCAGAAGTCACGGCAACACAAGGCACAAACAATTTTTTGAGCAGCTTGGAAGAGACAGACAAGGAGGAAGGATGTCAAAACAGATTTTGACCTTAAAAAGCCAGCTGAACCAGTTGAAAGAGGCAGCTCCGCAGGACTGCTATTGACCTTGCCTGGATGCTGCTGTATCTTCGAGCAACGACGTAAGTGACAAACAAGTGGATACCTTACTGTCTCACACTAATTTTTCTCTCACTGAGCTTCTTCCCGATTAGGTGTCCACAGGCTAACATTTTTTTCACCTTAAAGTAGTATGTAACAGGTTCATGCAGCCTTCTCTGCTGTTGTTGTGATTCTCTGACTGAAACCAGTAAAAAAATAAATAATACGGCAAGGCTGTGCTCGTTCAGATCAGTAAACAAATGCATAGTTCCTCAAAATTGCAGTTCTCCCAAAGCAAAGTTTTAATGCTTTTGTAGCAATGCATGCACAGATCTAAATGTGTCTCACTCCTGTCAAACTAGAAGTCAGTATTTCACAGAAATATTTTTTCTTGGCCAAAAAAATGTGCTTTTTTGCTCCTCACATCTTTCTTTGTTCCCTGCATAGAAAACCTTTGCAGTCCATAGACAGCAAGTAGATCAATACCTCTCTCAGCTAGGAGCTTTCTTTTGTCCATTTGGTTCTTGTCAGTACACCCGATTCTTCATCATCTCTCTTTTTCTGTAACGCTAATTTTTACACCCAGTACCTGTGTGCCTCAGGCTCAGACTTAGTCAAGAAAGTGTATTGTTCATTAGAACAAAGGGACGCCCAGATCGTATTTTCAGAGCAGTAAGCCTCATTAAGCTCAGGTCATATGACACCTGGTTATCTTTCTATAACCCTCCTAAAAGGAAAAAAAAATCTTCTATCCCTGAATGGCAATTTCCAGTACCAATATCCAAAGACTGGACCCATAGCTGGGTGGATCACTGAGCTGTATTTCAGTGAAGTTAAGGAACATTGTTGGGGAAATGGAAAAAATCCAAAATCTCTGACACTCTCTCCTTTAACAGCAAAACATTGGAAAATTAACAGCAAATCAGTTTGGAGAAATCAATTTGCACCCCCCCATGACTCCCAAATGCCCTACACTTTACACTTGCTTTCCTCCGCTCTCTCCATGCTCTTTTTTTAATTCACAAAAATCAGTGATTCTTTTCCAGCACCCGTTCAGCAATCATACATGCTACAGCTCTGATGTATATGGGACAGTCATTGATTGTTCCCCAAGGAATTTGTTGAGTAAACTCTCATGTAAGGACCCTCACAAATCCTTATATGCAGAAACGCACGGCCATTTCCTTGAACTTGCTTTCTTTAACAAACATACAACAGAGTGTAGGAGAGGTGCGTGTTTTTACGTACGTGACCCAGCATGAGTTACAGAAAGGGTCCAATGCAAAACACACTATTGCAGCTACTTCTCACTCTAGAAAGGTTGAACACAACCGACACACCACTGTCAGCACTCGGTGCACAAGTGGACGGTATTTAGAAACTGCAGTGGTGCGCCCAGTGTGTAAGGCACAGAACGGTATCACAGCAGTCCCAACTCCTGCTGCTAGCTCTGGGCCTTTATTTGCCGTACCTCAGTCGCAACAGGGAATTTTACACAATAACCGATGGTGGGGAATCCGCAGCAGGCGTAGTTGTGTCAAGTCCGTTCAGAATCAGCGCGTTAGGGATTAGCAGCCCTATTTTCTGTAGGAAGTAGCAGAAGTTGAAACATGAAAACAATTTTTTTTCCCAGAAATGGCTCAGAATTTCAGGTGTCAGACATACCATAGCTTTATCACCAGGAGAGCTTTAAGTATTTGCCATTCCTTTACAAAGCTAGATTTTGCTGAAATGCAAAAATCAGAGCCGATACATTTCTAACAGGGCACTTAAAATCCTTGGCCAGTTGTACAAATCTGAGCCCAGGTAGCCTACCCAAAGAACAGGCAGAACTTCTAACAGACTGGATGAATTCTGTTTCTAAGACCTGTGGCTTTAGCAGTGACACTCTCCACACAGACCATTTTGCAAGGCCCTTTACAGCACTTCTCAGCTGACAGTGGAACAACATAAAAGCACTCGGGGATTCTGTGTGCATTCACATCCACTTTTCTTCATTCATCAACAGACTATTCATTACTGTCAAACAGTATCTTGAACTGCACTTAATGAATCTTGTCATCCTCCATGTGGCTTGCTTATTGTATTCTTAAGGACCATTTTTTTTAAATAATCACCAAATCAGAAAGAGCATTCTTTGTGTCCATTAAAATGCTCTCTCTGGAAGACTGTTGCCCTTAAAGTTGTCCCAACTCCTCACAGTCCAGTGGCAAGACCGTATCCCTGTCTGTGAGGTTGAGACTGGTAATCCTCTATCGTACTGTGGCCCCACTATTTCCCTTCTCATGTCTCCCCAAGACTGCCCGAGCAATACGTGGTCGACCTCCACTTGCCTGCCTCTTCCATGGTTTCCAGCAAAACAAGAGCCAAAACCAGAAGCGGCTAGTTACTTTCCTGCGCAAGAGAAAGATTTGCTGGGAGCGGGGAAGCTTTTCCCCACCTTTCTCCTTCCTCTGTGCTTCTCTCCACTAACACCTTTCTTCTTCCTTCCCCAGGTTTCTAGTTCACCAGGTCACAGGTACAGAGAGATGAAAAAAACCACTTTTGGCACTGTTTTTCAGCCACATCCTAAAATATTCCTCAGGCTATCTTGCTAACATTTTTTATTTCCTTTGTAGGAACATTTTCATTCATTCATATTTAACACCAACTAGATGATTAGCTAAGTCTCCCTTACACACAGAGCTGACTGATGGTTATTTAAATACTAAATTTGTTGGGGTAGGAGGCTGCTCGTTTATGTAATTCCCTTTCCTTGTACTCCAAAGATAATTTGATCTCAACAAATCCCTAATCTCCAGTTTTGCAAAGAAGGGAATATTAATTACATATTTTTTAAGATGATCTCATTAAGAAATTGAGATTGGGATCACAGGTCAATGGTTTCAAGAGGGAAAGTAGCAGCAAGGAGGAGAGGCAGGAGTAAGACTGCAGTGTCTAAAGAGCACAGGAACAACATTCCAGATGCCCTACAGCTGGGTAGAACCATTATCACTCATTCAGAGCAGTACTATTTGATTCCTCATACTTTTGTGACTCTAAAGGTCAAAAGCAAATCACACACAGGGCACTGATGCACAGTACCAGCCTTGATATTCTGTTCTAATATTGCGTAATGTTTGCACCCTGGCTTTGCTGATGCTTTATTTACGAGAGTAACCTTTTTTTCATCTCAGATCTTATGGGAAAACTAGAATCGATGCCAGCTAGCAAGCTCTGATAATGATTTCTGAAAAGCTAAAAGTCATTGACAGTGTTTCTAATTCTCGCAAGAGCTAGAATACAAAAAGTATTAAGAAGCTTAATGACACATGAGACTTTACCCAAAAATGTATTTTAGAATGGAGTATGCCAGCATTATTGATTGCAAGCAATATTTGGAGAGAGAGAGTGGTAGTTTCTTTAATAATAGAACAACTACTTAAAAATTAAATATTTTTCTTTTTCAAAGGGTCAGTGGCAGTCTCCAAGGCCCAACTTATAACCTACCATAAAACATGTCTACTCCTAGTGTTCCCTTGATTATGGAGTATCTGTGTGTTTCAGGCAGGCTGTAGAGCGAGCAACAGTTGTTCTAATTTTACCTGGCTCAGCTAGAATTAGGGGGGCAAGAACAGTACTAAAAAAATATAAAATAGTGTCTTTTTCCTTATTGCCAGTAACAGCATGGCACTGGAGCTGCTGGGCTGCTAAATGAAAGAAAGCTCACACAGTCCACAGAAAAACATAAAATTGCTGCGAAGGAAAAAAGCCACCAATGGCATTTCACACCCTCTCACCTTTAGAATAATCAGATTTCAAAAATGAAAAACAGAAATAATTTCAAGAGGATGCCAGCAGAATGAGTGATAGTGAAATCAGAGGGACCTCTCAACATCAGAATGGAAAACGGAGACATCATTCTCTAAACAAATGCGCTATCTCCTCCCCTATACACAAGCGATTTCATATTCTTGTCAGCTGATGGGCACAGTCTTTCCATTTTCCTCTTCCCGCCTAATTCCTGCAATTCATTTATATGCCTCTAATTCAGCCAAGTTCTTCAAATCAAAAGCTTAGGAGCTGCCTTTACCCAATTTCATACATGGCAACCTTGGCCGCATCATCCTCCTCAGCTAAGAAATGCCTGCTAACCCGCTGAAGAACCATCCCTGCCTTCAGAGTGCTCACACCACCGTGGGTGGGGATGTACTCAAAATCCGCTTGGGGCTTTCTCTCATGTTTGGACCACAAAAGGCTGCCCAACCCCCTTTCGCTTAAAAGGCTTTCCCCAATTCCTGGGACACTCCTTCCTCCCACTAACTCTGGTTCATGCTCAGACATCTTTCCCTTTTACTAGGTCCCTTCTCTGCTCAAAAGCTGTATTAAATCCCAATCTCTTCATTTATCTGTGTCTTTCTTTTCGTGTGCCCTCTTAATCTAAACCCTGATTTATCTATTGCTCAATTTACAACAGCGACAGGACATGGTAGATGGAGACTGCACAGAAGATCCTGGATCTGCCCCTTTGAGGCCAGTCTGAATGCATTTTAAATAAGTGCCCAGGCTCTGCAATTTCTTTCCTTTGCTACCTTGAAAATGAATACTACATTGAAAATTCAGGTGGCACTTAAAGAACTACCGAAAACTCAAATCTCCATCCTTGATGGCAGCACATGGTTTCAGAACTTGGGAGCCTATAAATAAAATACACCTTTATGGTTAGTTTGGCAACCTGGGCCTCAAACACCACCTTTCTATTGAAGGATGGCTCCTGAAAACTGCCCTGAAACACTATATAGCATTAGACCGATTGTGAAATGTTTGCAGAAGTCGGCAGCGATGGAATTCTGCCTACGTTTCATTCCAGGAATGGAGCTCACAAATAGTTACTTTTTAAAACNCCCCCCCAATAGTGCAAATAATATGCGAAGTTCTCTGCTGAGATCCCACAATACAAAACACTATTTTCTCTATTGCACAAAGCATAGATAAAATCACAGAACCATTGAATCACAGAATGGTTTGGGTCAGAAGGGACCTTAAAGATCACCTGGTTCCAACCCCCCTGCCATGGGCAGGGACCCCTTCCACGAGACCAGGTTGCTCCAAGCCCCATCCCACCTGGGCTTGAACACTTCCAGGGATGGGGCATCCGTAACTTCTCTGGGCAACCTGGTAGACAGATACATATGTACTAAAGAACTTCTTGTACTTATTTTTTCTTGCAAGTAGGACAGGCGATAAAATACACAAGAACTTTGATTTCTTCAAAACACTCCAGCTCTTGCACGATTCTGTACCTGACTAATCACAACAAATAGAACAAATAAGGACAACGCAATCAGCATCCCTGCCGGCAAACTAAGACACAGCTGGTGTGTCCAATTTTACATCCGCCAGCCTTGAAAGCATGCCTGTAAGCACACACTACTATGGATAATATTAAGTGCTGGAGTACCCATTATGCCTACTTGCCATAACGACCCTAAGCTTCCATCCAACGGGAACAGTAGTAATTAGAGTGGGACTGGATTCTCTTCAAAAGCCTGCAAAGCACAAAGCCCCTCGCTGCCAGCACTTGACCAGACCTTGCTCAAGGGTCCTCTGTGCCATACTGTCTCATACGTTCATGATTACTCATTATTTGCATGCGTTAGTGACCTCTGCACACAAGCCAAGTGCAGTCTCTGCCTTGGAAAGCTGACCTTGGGAGTGCTTCTTCTAACATTGAAATCAACAGACAAAAAACTCCTCTGCAAAGCCTATTAGGCGACTATAAACCAGAAGAAAAGAAAAATTAAACTCTACATAGTTGTCCGTAATGGAATTCTGAATGCGTAACAGAATTTCTGATGATACAAGTTTGTACTGTGGGTACCACTTTTTACTGCAAAACCTTTGGTCTCTTTTCAATCATCTGTGCTCTAGCACAGCTGTCTTATAAATAATTAGTGCACTGGCACAGCCATGCTATAAAACGCTACCATGCAGAAGGTCGAGGCTGAGATGTGACCTTGATATTTATGCACCGAGGAGCAGAGTGAGAGTTCTGCAGCTCTCGGGGGTTGCACAGGATATTTTGCCATTCAATGCCAACCACTCATAAAATGAAACTTTGGTGGAATGAGTCAGGGAACAAATTTATTAACTGCCCTCTCTTTCCGCTTTGGTACTGCCTGAGTGGTAGTTCAGCAAAAACATTTCAAAGACATACAGCAAGTAATTGAGGTAAATTGCCCTCAAATCCAACACAGAAGCCATGGTTCTGGACATAAGCTCTTTGATGCCACATTGCAAAAATAATCCAGGATTGCTTACCTGTTGCCTATATATTTCCAGCTTTTCCCTTCCCAGTGCTTGTTCCAAGCAATACAGAAACAGTACCACTGGGAGTATTCACACATTTAAAGTAAAAGAGAGTTTCTATATCCCCTGTTCTCTGCAGCGTCCATTTCCAGCAAAATCAATTCCCCGCATTTCTTCTCCCAAAATCCCAGCCAAGCAGTAACCTCTAGAAACCCAAGCACCCCATAGCCGACAGAGTCCCAGCGATGAGGAGCGCACTCTTTCCATCTGCTTCCTCGGCGGGCAGCCTGCCAGCTTGCTGCCAGGGCCACCCTTGGCAAAGTTCCTATGCGGCTCCTCCTTTGCCGCAGGACAAGCCATTTACCTCTTGCCAGAGCAGCTCCTGCTGCCAGGCTCGGAGGGACTCCAGGTCCTCTCGTGTCCCTGTCTGATGACTTTTTTCTTTTTGAAGTTGTTCCAGTGCTTATGAGGTACATAGATTTGTAATTCAGTAATTGCTGAATTTGTGTAAAGGAGAAACTGTGAAAAGTGTTTTCCAGGTGTGTTTGTCTTTTTTTTTTTTTTGACCAGTGAAAATCCATCAGAATTTACCTAAGCTGTAAAGACCTTGAAAAATTAAGAGGTCACAGTGCTCAGAAGGCTATTCCATTCAACACTGCTGAGCTGACCATAACAGAAAGACTGTGCTTATGCAAATTGTAAAAACCCAAATGAGGAGTTGATTAAAATCAGCAAAACATCAATATAAATCATTATAAAAATACACACACATAAAAAAAAGCTCTGAAGTGTCTGTTTACAAACAGAATGACATTAAAAGGAAAATATTACGGTCACCATGTGGGCACAAAGCACTCCAAACTTAATGAACCCCAGAATGAACATTGCCTGGATGAACTTATTTTTACCTCCCTTCTTTAATTAAATAATCACATATTCCTCCTTCTTCAAGAGCCTCATGCGGAAAGTAGACATTGACTATTTAATGAGTAGCAACACTTTACCTTTTTTTTCCATGCTCATGCCTTAATTACTAGACAGTGTTCTCAACCTTCTCTGAGCATATGTGGTGGAGGGAGAGCTACTGTGTGGTGCAGCCTCTCAACATTCATTACAACACATATTTATTAATGATTTTATCTTATAATCACCCTTTAGAGCAAAAGCATAGCATTTTCTCCACTGTACAGGTAAACAAATAAGGATCAAAGAAACGAAGGTCAAAAGCATCCAACGGTCCGGCGAGGACTATCTGAGACACCTACACTGGGATTCACTGCACCAAAAGGCAGGCATCTGTAGAGCAGACCTGAGGTAGCTACACCTGAGCGGGCAGCCTAAACTCCCTCTACAACCATCAGAGAAACTGGCATGTAACAAACATGTCTCACCTGCCCTAGTTGAGGCATCTACAACAAGATGAGATGATCTACTCTTTAGAACATTTCTCTCACTTGGCTGTTTTTCAGATCACTTAGTACTACACGGGAGATGACTGATGAAGGAAAAATGTATGCAATCATTCCGATTAAAATCTATACCACAACACATATACTCCAAGGCATCTCAGTAAGGCTGCACGGGCATCTTTAATTCTTGCATTTCCCATCCCCGGAGAGCTGAACTGAAAGGAACTTTGCACAGACAAGAAAAATCTCTCCCAAATATACACAAAATCTTTTGGAAAAGTCATCACAAAATGCTGCTTCTCCTGAGCACACTGAGCTGCATCCTTTCAAAGACTTCCAAATGTCGCTAAGTCTGGGTGGATTTTCACTGGGATAAGCAGAAGAGACTTTCCTGAAAAGGGCTTTCTCTCCCTCAACCAGTACCTACTGAATTGCATGTCCATGTTCCAGTGCTTCAAAAAGACACGTCTTCACAAAGAAAAGTTTCTCCAACTTTATCATCACAGGCAAAACAACTTTCTCTAAACTCATTCCTGGAAATGGCAGAATAATTTTGCCTAAAAACGCTTAAAAAAAAAATAAATTAAAAAAAGCAGACCTAGGCAGTTACTTGGGGGAAGGTGGAAGAGGGTAAAGTGCTGAAGTTTCCACTGTTCTTAAAATCATGGGTTTAACGCTGAGGCAGTTTACAAAAGTCTCAAAAAAGCCATTCCTCCTACAAGGGGGATCATAAAGAAGCACAGAAAGGACACATCCTTTCTTCTTCGCTTTTCCTTTGCAGCTGTTTTCTGGTTTAAACATAGCAGCTGATACTTCTCCCACATTCCGTAGCCAGCTAGAGAACGGCAGAATGCACTGAGACAGACCAGCAGCACCAACACCTTGCCGTGTTTTATAACATCAAATGCTAACATTTGAAATCTGATCTGTTATGTGAAAGCCAAACAGTAAATAAAATGAAATGCATGGTGGCTCTTCATCCAAGAGTTTCTCTAGCATGCTCGAGGGTGGAGACTTTCGTTGTAATCTAGATCCGAACAGGGATGACCTATAAAACTTATCACAAACCTGGTAATTTCATGCATGTACACCCTGTTTCCCATGCTAATGCTGAAGTACCAGAAGACAAATATCTTAGCAAAGGGGTGAAGAGAAAATAGGCCTGGCATGTTCTCTTTTCATCACTAGACCGGAGAGGACTGAGTGGTAACTGGGTGCAATTAAACAGTGCAAACAGCACTATTTTTAAATAATCTGCATCAGAGTTAGGTCCTTGTAATACAGGTCTTTTCTACACTTTAGACTTGAGCTGGCTGTAGAATCCCTAAAGGAGATGCTCTTATGCTGGCGACGAAATAAAACATTGAGTTAGTGGTGCGAACAGTGCTTAAACTAGAAGACTTTTATGCTGGCAGAAAACATTTTTGTTGGTATAAACTGGGTGTCCATTTGGTGAGGACTGAGGAGGGGGCCAAAGAAGCACAGCTCTGCTGTTTACTTCCCTATGAGCAAAGCTCTTCAAACGTAGGACAAGAGCTAGATTTTTCTCCTTTGGGTCCTATTTTAAATCCCAGCTGAAATCAGAGATTTCTGCTCAACGAGTCTTCCTACTGAGTCAAACGGGCTTGGACCAGGCCTTGGCTAACTTCATGAGAGGCACCTGACGGACGACCTAAGGACAGCCAGTTCTTGTTCTCGTCCTGAACGCTTCAGGTGACAGCACACCTCAGCAGCGCCGTGGCTAGGGATTAGATGCAGCTTCATGTGCACGCAAAAACTACTAAATTCTGTGGAGAGAATCACCTAGCAGAGCATATTCAACAATCAAGAAAAAACTATACAGTTAGCTAAAAACGCAATTCCAGGGTATTTAATACCTGAATAAAGCATTTATTTTAAAATGAGGAAGTTAAATGTGAATAACAGCTAGTTATAAGTTGCCGGTGGTCTCCCTCAGCCAAAAAATGACAGGAAGAATTGCAGGCAGAATTTGTTTTAGATTTTCTTTGCAGCTATGGGGATGTTGTGCCAAAATCATATTAATGACAGAGGGGAAACCACAGGCTCAGTGTGTCTGCAGTCCAGATGGTTTTTTCTTCTTTTTTTTTAATTTAAGCTGATTGAAGCCTTTAGATTTCAATTAAGAACTCAGGCAAGATGACCTGAATCAGCAATATCTTTTGTATATACAAGAAAGGAAGAAGAAGATCCCAACTAGGAGTTTTTAAAGAAAGTGTTGAGGGACTTCCTAAGTAACATAAAACAAGTCCCAAAGCTCTGCCTCAGGGTGTACATATTACCATCTTTTCATGTATGTAACCTTTGGATTATCTGCCCGAAAAAAGTGAAAGTAACCGTGTAATTCAGAGGCGATATGGGTTATAGATGCTTGTGTGTAATACAATAGGAAACCTTACCTGGCAAGCCCTTTCTTTCTCATCAGCATCCCCATCTCCGCTCCTCCATTGTCTGTGTCTCCTCCCCAGAGCCTCACTGCCTCTGATGCCCTACAGCCAACTTCGCCTATTGGCAAAGCCCTGCTCTGCTTCCAATTTCATGCAGGTAACCTGAGGGTCTGCGTCACCACATGACCTGACTCACTGCCAAGAAAGAGTGCTTTTATACTGGTGTGGGTTCTGCATGTAAAAATACAATTTTATCAGCCAGGGAAGAAATGCCTGGAGGCACGTAAGAGGAAGGAAAAAACCCTCAGCTTGCCACAGCTTTACCTGTAACCTTGGGAAGCTGTCATATCCTTCATTACTCATCTCTTCGGGAGGCCTCGGCACTCTTTTTGGCTGCAGTGAGCCGTGACTTTTCTGCTGGTGTCAGAATTGCAATTAAAGATGAAACCGGTGAATGGTCTACATAAGTACTCTTCATAAAATCACTACCACTCTATTCTCCTCCTCCAAGAAGAAAACAGGTAAGATTGAAATGAGACCTCCAGTAAAGTGCTTGCCTTTAGTTTATTTCAAATGCATGTTCAATTATCACAGAAGCATAATTTTCTTCGGGTCCTCCAGCATCTACATTGAAATAGCAACAGGACCGATCAATAACAGCTGCCACAATATATTGGCCAATTTCCTTACCAATGAAAATCATGAGACTCACAAAAGGTCAAACACCACTAACGTGAGTCACCAATGAATTGATTAAAAAAAGAAAAATCCAGTCATCTTTTGGCTGAACATAGGCTAACACACAGTAATTTTTATCAATACTGTTTCCCCAAACCAGTCTGATAAATACTGAGTTCGTAGGCTACAAAATGATCTCTTTAAATGAACAAAGCATGGTAACCATGCATTTAGGAAAAAGATGCAAGGACAGGTTATTATGGGTATTTAAAATTACCGTACGGCAACGTGGTTTGAACACAGAGAACAACATTTCACCCACTGTACAGCTAAGCAACACCATCGGAAGTATAATTCTGTGTTACAAGATCATGTTGTAAGATGTGGCACTGGTGCAATTATCTTTGAGTAACTATGTTGATTTCAAGATAAACTCCTTCAGCTTAGATGTTGATTTTTTTTTTTTCCCTACCTGCATTTCCAGCTCGCAGGCCTCAGTACTGCCTTCTCTGAGCCGTACACATCTCCTGTGTACTAAATACTACATGGTGCAGTCTCACAGGATCTGCTTCAGATCTCATTCACACCGGTTTTGCACTAGAACACCATTAATTGAGACAAAATACCTAAAAATGTTCATACTTTAAAATCCATCCTTTTTCAGCATGAATGTTCTGTAAAATGATGAACGAACGATGAACCTTAGTGTAAAGGGATGAAAATCTGCCCTACTGCATCCCAATTTAACCTGTTAGTTTCTGGCCGTACAGGTGTTCCAGGGAGGGTTTCTCAGGCTTTCTCCCCTTGGCCTAACCTGTCAGGCACAGTCTGGGTGTGTGATGTTGATGAAAAAAAGTCAAGAGGATGGAGTAGTTCGGTTCTGGATTTTTTGAACAGCTCCCTCAGGGAAAGCCTTGGGAGACATTTTGTGTTTTCCTCTCCCTGGAACAGAGGCAGGAATGGAGACTTTGCTGCTGCTGTTATTTCCTTAGAGATGGGCCCTTTTAGAGACAGCTTCTGGGGTTACAGCCCAAGTTCTCTCTAATATAAAGAAAATAAAATCTGTCCCTTATTCTCTCAGATGACTGCAATGCCACTAAACCCAGTCCAAGGCTGAATTTTTTTAATTGGATTTTTTCTGATGACAGAGTTTCTCTTGCATTGAATTGCACAGCACATGCAGAAGATCCTTTAATCTCCCAAGAAGCTTAATTATCATCCTCTTTGTAAAACTTTCACACCTGTACTCTGAACTTAAGTTCTTCAGCTACCTGCTCGATTTTTCTTCAGAGCAGCACAAATCAGGATACTTCATTATCCTCGTTAGTTTGCTGTTGACCAGCACACTAAGTAACAGATAAGCCAACTTATTGAAAGACCTCTTGACTAAATTCCAGCTGACCGGAGGTGTGAGCATGTAGTAGAGATGGCAATTCTCTTTCACGCTGCATTTCACGGCACATCTGGATAGCCCTCATGCAAAGTGGAAAGATTTGATCAATCCTTTTTTCCCATCTTTTACTAAATATATATGAGGGTTATTTGCTCCTTCCCTCTGCTTGCTTGGAGCCTGGATGGGGGACAGGAGAGGTTATTACAGCAACCTCCTCCTTCCATCGTTTATTTTTACATACTTACTAAAAGAAGCACAATAGCCTATTTTTAATAGGCAGAGGCTGCTTCCATTTGAGGATCCAAACCCTTGAATCAGCATCTAAAAAAGGCAGACCACATGCTTTGTGAGGAGACAGGAGGATAGATTAGGAAGGCTTTACTTTAATGAATGCCCATCATAAAATACATTAGATATTTCAGACTGATTTTTTTTAATTATACACTATTTAGACTAACTGCATACAAGTACAGGTTTCACCTTCCTGACAAGTCTTAGAAGACAAATTTGTCCATTATTTTCAGTACCCAGTAAGTAAACCAGAGTATTTTCATATACGAAGCGGAACTTGGAAGATAATAACCCCCCCATCCTTTCCTAGTTATTTATGACAATTAAATTGTACTTTTAGTTTTCTGTTACAGGGACATCTCATTTCACCTTTACAGTTTTTCCTCCCATACAAAGCAATGTTTATTAAGCTGCTTTTAATGAGGCCATGGCTTCAAAAGCACTAGAGAGAAATGTTAATTGGACCTGTTAGAGTAATTTGTAACTTATATGGTTCAGCTAAACTCCATTTATTTCTCTTTAGGGATGATCAAGAAGTCTGTAAAGAGAGAAATATCTGTAAGATTTATGAAATCCTTGTAAAACATAACAACTCCTCCCTTCTGTAATCATCTACCAGCAACATGGCTATCAAACTGTAACAACAAATCACAACCAGGCAGAGAAAAGAAAGTAAAAAATTCTGTAGGGCAAACATACTTGGGAATGATAGACTTTTCTCATTAAAACATCTTAATTGCTTACAACTTGGCCACAGTTCAAACATTAGCTGTGATTTTTTCTTATGATGGTTGCCTCTCTCAGGCTGCGTTTTTTTCTCCCCTTAGTTATTTCAGCTGAAACAGGTCAGCCGTGTCCGAGAACTTCATAAGGGAAAACCATACTGTTATACTGTTTTGCCGCCCCCCCCCCCAAATTCTGTAGGCTTTATATTATATTTATATTGAAAATTCATGTTCTCTGTGTGTCTCCATTACCTGACAGATCTGGCATAGAGAATCAAGAGAAGAGCCAGGAGGAGGGGAGAGTAGAACTTTTTGGGCAAGAAGGGGAGGAATTGAGGTGAGAGGGTGATTGATCTGAAAAGAAGCTGCAGTACAAGAAACTTGGGAATAGTTTGCTAAGAGACAGGGACAGGAGAAAGGCCTGAAGGGCAGGCATGAAAACTGCAAAAGGCCTTTACAGAAGGAAATCAGCAGTGCGAGAGAAACGTATTGGAAAATTACCTAAGCCTTACTTGGCCAAAGACAGAAGAAAAAACTGGGCTGTAAGGAGAGGGAATAGCATGTTGTGGATTTAGGACCTTCTAGAAAATAAGACTCAAACTAGGTCAGTAAGGAAAGGGAAAATCAAGCAGCTGCTGGGAAAAGAAAGACAGTAATGTGGCTAGGACCATGGTAAGAACAAGGAACAGAAGAAAAAAGCATCGTGCTTGCATGAAACAGAGAGGAAGGAACAAGGGATCCTGAACCTCTGCAGTTCTCCGCTGTCAGCAAACATCTTTGAAACCCAGTGGTCCCACGTGTCTCTCAAGTCTCTTCTGGTCCCCAGGAAGCACGTACGTGCTGTGCTGGACAGCTGCTCCGATAAGCCGGCTAACAGGGAGCAGGCTGGTGGGCTTAATGGTTCTCACTCTTTTGAGGAGCTATTTGGGTACAGACATGATGCCAGATAAAAAGATTCTCCCACAGAGAAACCTGGGTAATGGTACATAAAAACACGTCAACACTGTTAAGGACGTAAGCTCGCGCAAATATTGGGAAACGACAAATTTGACAGTTGCTTATGCAACACAGTGATACCACTCATTAGATAGAGAAATTCTATTTTCTTAAAGGCCCCATTCCACAACTCTTTCACTAGTCAACAGTCCTCATGATGAAACGAGTGTCCTATCCATAAGACAAAGCACTCTAAGTTTTGAGGGGGCTAGCAGTGAATGAGTTGGGTGGGAGGTATAGAAGGCATAAAGAGGGAACTGCAAGAAAGAGGAGAAGGTCATGTAACATGGAGGAGACACCTAAGTGCTGCTTTGAAGTACCAGATTCTCTTTCTGTCACAATTTCTGTAAAGGCTAAAAAGGACATTTAAACTGTATTGGTCACTAATTGCAAGCATGTTCTTGTTTCACTATAAGCAGTCAGCAGCAGTATCACACAAAGCACTGATGAATCAAGAACGGGGTTTTGAATTTGCCAGCCCAAAATGCTGGATTTTTTTTTAAACTATAAAGCCTATTCACCTTAGGTTTTCATGCTACCCATTTATCTCAAAAGATGTTAAAAAGGTATTTATCTTCCCTTTAAACCAGGTAAATAGTGTAGATTAAAGCAGGTAAGCAAGCAGGAACTGATGCCTGACTGATTGATATCAATCCTCTTATAGGCTCATGATGAGACTCAGTGAAGCCAGAATGTCATATTTAGTAGCAGCATGACAGATGACGGGTTAAAAGGAATAACCGCCACTTGTTATTGTAAAAAAGCAGTCCTGAAAGCCAGAAAACTTGATAGCAGAAAAAAATCACAAGCCTCAGACTTCTCTGAAGGAAAAAGCATCTTTTGGTGCCACGGATAAGTCACATCCCAAAACACGTATCTTTCGCTAGATGAAATCCTAACGAGCTAGCACCACCGAGAGAGAACTTACTCCTTGTTTTCAACCACACCTGTCAGTTCATATGAATGTCCCTGACGCAAGCATCCAGCACTGACAGCAGAAAGCACAAATAATGTGTTTGATAAACAAGGAACTTGTATATTAAGATGAGAGACTGATGTACCATAGCATGTAGATTTAAGTATCTGCTTAGTTTGGGCAGCGTGAGTGCATTGGCCTCCATGAGAGACAAAAAAATCCCACATTTTACCTAGTGACACATCTGCGAGTGGGTATTTCTGACACTCTTAGAGAGATATGTCTGTGTCATCTTCTGCCTTAAGAAAGAACCAATACATCTGGAATGACCTTGGGACACTGAGGTTTTCTCCTTGAGATCTGCATACTACCTGAAGCACCCAAACTGTGGCAGGATTAGGGGCTCAGGAAAAAAACACCAGGAAATGAATAACTTTGCATTCAGACAAGGATCTGGGCAGGGCCTTCGATAAGCCTGTGGTCACATACTGAAGACAGAAAGAAAATTCAAAATGAATAGCTACATAAAAAGGTTGTTATCTCTCCTCTGGGTCTTGTGACTGTATTGCATGCATACGTAGCTGGACAGAGGCTGAGCAGACAGTCTCAATCCTGACATTTCCCAACTGGCACGCTCGACTTTTTGACTTTAAACATTGTCTTCTAGCATAATTTGTGTGTGTGTTTGTGTAGCAGTATTTAAAGTAGAGTAATACTTCAACTAATACAGCTATTGTGACCTTTGCTTTGCACATGAATTTTCATTCAATCTGTCTCTGAAGCACCATAAGAAAGGAAGCGTTCTTTAAAGGTTGAAGTAACTAATTCATATTTAGAATTTCAAGGGATCTAGGTCTGTTGCTCTGTGACAGCCAGGAGACCTGCAGCTGCAGTCAAATGCTAGAGTACGCTACCTATCTGTTCTGTCAAAGACTTGTAAGAGATAAAGTAAATGTTAATTTTAAGTTTACAAAGAAACAGAAGGAAAAAGGCGGTGTGGAATCATACAGGCTTCCTGACTTTCCTTCAGCTTTCAAGGTCTTGCAACATTTATAAGGTTTATGAGGATCTTGAGTCTGTCCTCGGAGTCTCTGGTGCTCCTGTTCCTTGGTCTTGTAAAACTCTACAGCTCTTAAAGGTCTCCACAGCTCGGGATACGCTTGAGTGATACTGCTTTATGAAACTTAAGGGGAAGCCCTTAAGTTCTTTTTTCTCCTATATTTCTTGTCTCACACAAATTAATGAAAGTCTACACTGGATCATGGATGACCCCATCTGATGTTTAAACTATGCAAGCTTTCTCTCCCCAGTGCTCTTCTTGTAAGGCAGAAATACTGAAGGGTGAGGCAGATTTCCTTAAATGTACTCTCACAAAATTGTTATGGCCTTTTGTTTTTCTGGGCTTTTGTTTTTTTAATGGGTGATCTTAAAGAGGCAAAAGGCTTGGATGGTGTTGGTTAAACTGCTGTCAGATTTACTAGCAATGAATTTGACTGCATGAATAATTCCCTTTCTAGAAAGTTGTATCAGTGGTAAACATTGAGTTCAGAAAATTGAGGGTGTTGCTCTAGCTGAGGTTGACGGGTTCTATGTCAGGGTCACTCTGGTGTAGTGATAAACTTTTATTTCTCGTTTTGACAGGGGCAGTGTAAATCTCTGTCTGCAGCTTGTTACTAGCATTGCATTCTAATTCTCACGCTCACTCTAACTGAGATGCCTGACCTATAGCCTCCAAGCTGTGAGCAGCTCTTTAGGACACTTCACCCAGACCACTGCCAAACAGTGAGAACTTTGGTCTTCCCAACCTAAGCTATAGCTTGGAATTAGTATTTGCTGTTTAGTTGCCACAGGAAAAGATTCAGGCTGCAAAGTTATTTTGGCCGTGGCAGCAAATCACTGCTAGCCACCACCCTGCCTCTCCTCCTTCCCCTCCACGCCAGGAGGGGCACAGGTGTACTCTTACGGCACAGAGAGCTGCAATATCCAGACCTCTCCCACTGCTGGATGAAAACAGGTCATCCACGTGACCATAAAGTTTGGACACTTCAGGTGTAAGGATTCCAAAGAAAAGTGATAAAGCCCACAAAGTTTATGTTACTTCCACACAGTTGTGTGTAGGGCAAGTCACCATATCCGTCTCCTCTGCAAACACTGAAGTGCAGCATTATTAAAGCCTCACAAAATCAAAAAATGCAGGTAGTTTCCTCTAAAACCAATGAGGAGTATAAGCAACCACATTGCTTCGTGATCGGAGGCGGTGTTTTGGAAAACAAGACATTTGGAAGACTGCTACCTCCACAAATTCAAATGTAACTTTTATCAGGTTATAAAATATTTTCTCAGAAATTATGTTTTCCTGTTTTCTTCAGGGATTATCTTGGTATTTCCAAACTCCTACTATTTTAAAGTCTCTGAAACTATACAGCAGTACACTCCGCACACCAACCTGAAACATTTTCAGCAGGGGAAAAAACCAAACCAAACCAAACGCCAAAACTGGAGAAGCTAACAACATCTCTTTCAAGAAGCTGAACTGACAAGTTTATTTCCTAGGACCCAGCTGAGCAGGATACTTCAGGATGTATTTAAGCAAGCACAAGTGCAACCCCAGAGTTCAGTGGGACTAGTCACATCTGCTGCATTATATACACACTTAATTAACCTGCACAGAACCCCTTGATGCTTTTTTTACTCCAGTTTGTCTAGGTTCCAGAAACAATAAAATGTTCAAGCTTCCCAGGTGACCTCTTGAAGACTTCAGGCGGAGGAACCAACCTTCAAGAAATATAGCACCTTTGAAGCAGCTTATGCTTACAGGAGTATAAAAAGTCAGTTACACGCTACAGGACTGTAGCTGAAAAATAGTTCAGGATTATTTTCTTCACCTAGTGTAACCTTTTCAAATCAAGTTTCAATTTCATGCTATCAGAATACATTTTATGGCTCTTTCCAGTTCTGGCCACATGGAATGCTACTTTACAGGATACAACCATCTGCTAACAGAGGAGAAGATATTAAAGCAAGTAATGGTACAATTACATCTCTATGAGTAAGATATTCTACTGAAAGTTTATACTGGGAGGACCCTATAGAATGCACCAGACTTTTATATAACTTTTGGATTGTTGTCCCCTCTCAGCAGGCTAACCTACTAAACTAGTTTCAAGCACCAGTTAACTGATAAGCCACCTTCCCAATGCTCCTCCTCTTGTTTTAGCCTGTTTTCATACTCACATCAACCCTGAGGTGGCATTACAAATAGCTTGTCTTGTGGGTAACATAAAGGTCAGGGAGCAGAGTAACATTTCTGCAATTCTCAAATTTCTGTTCGTGGCTCGTATCCTTCCCTTCATGTTACACCCAGCTTTGACTTCATTGCTCTTGAGCAGAAGTGAAGATTCAAATCAGCCCTTTTCTCCTGGGCCAGGAATCAATGGGTTAGCATGAGTGGTTTTCAGCCTTTGCACCACGGTCGTAACCGCAAAAAGCAAAGCAAGCTTCCCACCACTTTTCACACCACTGCCAGGGTGTGCAAACTGGAAAAAGTCGAAACCTACTGGGGGTTAGATAAAATCTAACAAAATCATAATGCATTAGAAAGAGAGCCTTACTGGATCCCTCCTTATTTCTTCTCGCAGACACTGCAGGACCGCCATCTCGTACATTTCCCAGTGTTCGATTCCCTTTTCCTTCCTTCCTTCTTTTCTTTCTTTCTGACTACACAAGCTTCAGGTTCTTCTGCCTCCTTAAGTTTCCACAGGATAACACATTCATTACCAGGAAGGCAGGAAAAATAAACCCAGATTTTTTACTGAGAACAAAATGGAGATAGCTGAGTTTATTCAGAGAAAGAATGACATGAAGAGACTGACTGGTACTGCCTGTACAGTTACAAGCCTGCAATTTCCAAGTAAGATCTGTATCCTCCTGCACTGAGCTCTATCCAGATAACACTGAAAAGAAGGTTCCTGCCTTGAACAACCTGCGATTTAGAGCACAACAGAACTTCTCATCATGTGGTCTTGTCCTTTCTGAAAGATCCTCAGTAAAATTGAGGCTGATTTCCTCCCTGGGGCATACAGGAGAATGGGGATGGGAGTTTTCTCTGAAATGAAAGCCTTGCTAGGAACTTTGTCTGTCTAAGGCCAGGGGTTCTTTTTTCAATGAGATCTCGCTCTTAGAGAAAGTGGAGTGTAAAGAATCTGGTCTTAACTGTGATGATAAATAGGGTTTGGTCATCCATCATCTTCCAAAGAGAAGAGGAGATAAATGAAAACACCTAAATTCTAGTTCTCTTCAGGTTACAAGGTCAACCGCCTTTCCATTTTCTACACAGAAGGTTCCTGCCCATATGCCGAGCTGACTCCACCTTTCTGGATGTGAATCTTGCGCGACTGTCCAGCAGGCCTGCCAGACACCGTGCAAACCTGTCACTCCATTCTTGATAGTTAAGTAAACAAAGATATATATATATAGATATCTATATATATAAAAAATAAAATAACACCACCCCCCCAACTGTGACTTTGAGAAAAGCAAAGAGGGCTGTTCCAGAATAAAGAAATATCTGACATTATTCTTCTAAGTATTTATCTTTACCAAGTCTTTGAAGTTTGACAGTGCTGTTTCACAAATTCCTATGAGGCTGCTTTACTGCTAGGCTAGACATCTGACTGTGGAACTGAGGAGGAAATTAAGAGAAAGATCCCCAAACAGAGAAGAAATATTTTAGTCCCACTGGCGAGTATTTCTATTTCTTGCTGCCGTGAAGTTTTTGTATCTTGCAAAAATGGAGTGGATATGACACCTTCCAAAACAAATGGAAATAACTCAATCCCAAATCTGTTGTGAAAAGTCATCTGCTCTCCTTGACTTTCCAGAAAACCTCCTGTATCTTCAGTGAGTTCAGTCAAAGTCTGCATAAAGCCTAAGCTCATTTTTCAAGCCACGATTTGCCACCTCTGCATTTCTTAACAAACTTTCTCTTACACATTCTTTTCTCTGTGGCAGTTTTGTGACTTTTTAATAATGTCTTGGCCACCTAGAAACACTGGCAAAAGGCAAAAGAATTCCTGCAAGAGCAAGTAAGCCCCTCTTTCACATGACATAGAAATGCTTACTCTTCATTAACCTTTATTATAAACTAGTCACTGGAAAAGTTACTTTGCTAGAATCCACACTATGGTTTCACTCTACAAACCGTGAAATGTCAGAATGCTAAATTACAGTAAAATACTGCTCACCTCCTTATGAACCCAAGATTAACGATACGGTGCAGAAGGGAATAGCAGTGCTACTGGAAGCGTAACAGGTCACGTTCACTTCTAAAATAGCTGATCAAGAACAGGCAGCAAAACATCACAGGCGGTTCCCAGAACTAAAGCCCCACTGCTGAACCTACCCATCACTGAGACGTCGTATTCAACCAGCAGAGTTGCCTCCTGTCCGCATTGTTTGAGAATACTCATGGCTTCAGCATGTGTCGTTCCGAGCAGTCGGATCCCATCAACACTCAGCAGCCTGTCCCCGGGTTTGATTGTGCCCTCTCTGAAGGGAGATTAAAAGAATGATCTTTATTAATATAAGATAAATTGATTTGGAAATAATACCATTTTAATGCAAAGCCATTCTCCCGCACCCGCTCTGACATCCATCCCTCTTGCCTTGACACTTAACATTTTCCTTGATGGTGAGAACGTTCAGAGGGCGCAGTGGAAAGGAAATTGCTTTAATTGGAAAGTCAGCGACTGGAAAACGTCTTAACACATAGCGAAATAATCAAGTCATGTTAAATTGCAACTAAGTATAGCTCCTCCTTCAACATAAGCTTTCTTTCTGCCTTGTCCACATAACTCCTCTTTCATACATACATAAACACCTCTTCCCCTGATATTTTCTTAAAAATAAATACGAGCTGCAAACGCACGGGTGCAGAAACAGATTGCAAAATGTGAATGTCCATTTACTGATTTTCTTCAAAAATATCCCTTACTTGGATAATTCCATTTTTCTTTTCTTCCTACCTAAAAATAATTTGGCTATAAATGTACAGTGTCTCCCAGGCATATCTCGTAACGTATTCGGAATCATAATAGAAAATGAAGTACTAACATTGTCAGCTCAAGAGTCGGAGAG
The DNA here is from genome assembly GCA_013401275.1 of Pandion haliaetus. Lineage (NCBI taxonomy): Eukaryota > Metazoa > Chordata > Aves > Accipitriformes > Pandionidae > Pandion > Pandion haliaetus. The sequence continues at coordinate 298,893 of VYZV01005558.1, read as the reverse complement.
AAAAACAAGGAAGCAAGGGGGATGAGGGTGGGAAGAAAGGGAGGGACAAAAGTCAAACGCTCTCCTGAAACATTTGCTTCTCAATTAATGTTTCCAAGATCAAAAAATGTCAACATAGGCTACAGAAAATCGGTCTGCTTGAAAGAAATTGCCCTTTATGTTTCTTTAATGGTTTAAGGACATAAATGCCATTTTTGAAAAATACAATTCATACGTATAAATAAAGTGAATACTCTTTCTTTATACAGATACAAGATGGTATTACATACAAATATGTTCATTGGGCCAAAACATAAATCTGTACTCAGGAGCTGTCCAGGTGAAGTTATGTGTGAACTAACACGCAGATATGTACAGATGTCTTAGAAGAATAACATACCACCACCCAAACGCATGACAATATTTTTCTGAAGAGCAAGAGAGAAAGATTGTGGTGTTAAGAGTATAAAAAGCACGACTAAGAAGAGCTCCACCAGTTGTCTCAAGGCTACAAAAAATCCCGCGCTCTGACCTGCTGCAGGCATTTGGTCTAATTATCTTAGGTTGATTTTTGAAAGTGTTTAATGGGTAAGTCTTGAAACACGCAACATGTTAAATTAAAGTTCACACACACCGTGATGTGCCGAGCCTCTGTGGTTGCCTATTACTGTTATTATTATTACAATTAAATACATAAACCATGAATTTCAAAGGAATGGGTTTGAATATATCTACTGCACTCCAAATTCTAATTTGTGTCCCAAATAATTCACCTATTTCCATTTCTCTTTCACATGCACTGCAGAGAAAGATGAATTGTACCTGTCAGCAGGCCCTCCAGGTCTAACACATGTTATTACAACAGGACGAGATTTATTTCTGTCATCGTGTGCTCCACCTAGAAAGGGAAAAGTGAGAGAAAGCACACCTTCATTTTCTGCTTTCTCTAACAGCTCATTTCCAAAAGAAGAGCCTAAATCTTGCAGCATGCACACTTACAGATGGGCTAAAAAGATCAAAATAAAAAGCCAATCCATTAACATGAACGTCCACTGAATTTTATCTTAAGTAAATCAACCTACTGTATGGTATAGATGATTCTTTATAAAATATTTCCACAGAGTGATGCTTAATAAATGTATATTCTTTTCCTAGAACCTCTACTCTGCAAATGTGATCTCAGTGTGAAAACCTACTGTTCTGCAATGTTTGCTACACAGTATTTAATGTATAATCAGAATAGTAAGTGACCACTAAGGAAATTATATATTAAATTAAAAAAAAAAACGTTTTCACTGAAGAAACTAATAATTCATCATTGGGGTATATTATTTAACAGCTGCATGTTTTCTCCTGTTCTCCCAGTCAGTGATAATACTTTTGTCGTACAATTCAGACTATCAGCACGAATAATCAGATTTCATGCTTGAGTTACCCAAACACTCTATGTGAATCTTTTTTAAGAACTACAACCTTCCTGCTGATTTCAGTGGTAGCAGAATTTGGTCTTATGTGAAATGAACTTTGTCATATTCTTGGCATAGTTCATTAATTACTGTTCTTCCATAAACAAAAATTAAGAGTGGTTCATAAAAGCAGTACATGCATGAATGGAAAAAGTAATACATAAATCACAGATTTTTACAAAGTGTAAGCCATAAATTCTGAAATTATTTCTTAGTGCCATAAAAAACCTAATGCTTTTTTTGCTGATTTAAAAAATAGACAGTTCAAATTTAATAACTCACCTCTTACTACAAATCCAAAAGTGTTCCCCTCTTTATGTAAAGTAACTTCCACTGTTCTAAAGATGAGACCTGATCCTTGTACAGCTAAAAGAAAAAAAAAAAAATTGCAAAACTTAATTATTATTATTTTTCACAGATTTGCACCTTTTCCAATTTAAGCTTGCTATTGTGTTTCTGATCATACAATTGGAAAGACTCTACTACAGAACAGTCAGATTAAAGACCTGTAATTAAATACAACTCATCCTCTTCTTGAGAGAATTTTGAGCCAGATATTTTGCAGATTGCCAACGGTTTGGAAAAAGAGCCATAGATGCATGTAACAGATGAGGAATTTAAGCCTTACTGTTTACACTGTGGCATAATTTTGCTTTTCTTATAGTTACAGAAGAGAGCTAGAGAAGATGGAAATATGCAGTGAGACACAAAAATGACAAATTAAATTCTTAGAGCTACCTATGGAGTTGGTTGTTCAGCCATGAAAACGTTTATTTGTATTGCTTGAAGTCAAGACAGTCGAGATTTTTAGGTGCATCTCTAATCTCACATTACTAGCTTAAGACGAAAGAAGTATTTTGTATCATAAGGATTTGTTGTTTCTTTCCTTTTTCAAAATGTAACATGCTCCCTCATCGTTGTTGAGTAAAAAAATCGGTGACTTCTAGTCGAGTCAGTATTTTCTCTGTAAGCACAAGAGGAGTGGTGCACAGCTGGGTTAGGAGGTGGGAATCCTAATGCACAGACCAACACATTTGGGTGTGATAATCCACTTTACAGAATTTGAAACCGCCGCCGTTACGAGACCAGCGGCCAGTTTACTATTAGCTTTTACAGGAAAATCTTTGGCAGGGTGTAAGAACTCCCTTTTCCAAGGGAAAAGGGCACTGGGCAAAATCACATGCACGCACGCTTCCCAGCTTCCAGTACGATACTGCAAACAGCATGACACACGTAAAGATTAAGAAAAAACCCTCTATAAAATAAATGTTCCGTGAGCAGCAGAACTAATGAAAGCTGATGTCCTTTAATGCTCCTGCCTGCAATAACCAGAGTTTCCCTGACCCCGCTAGGATACCCGGCGGGGGCAATGGGCACCGCAGCTGCACGGCTGGGCAGGCACGTGCTGCCAGCCACGAAAGGCCCCAGGAAGAAGCGGTACCCGCTCCGTGCTGCACGCTGCCTCTCTGCGGACTGACTCCCCTGTTCGGGGACTCGCTCAAGTGTCTACTTCCATGAAACGTGCTGAATTAAATGAAAAGCGTAATGTACTTTTTGTTGGGAGTCTTTCAGTCCCTATTAAAACGTTACTGCAGGGAACCAGAAGAACCACCCGGTGAAATCACATAAATCTCATCTCCTTAGGGGAACAGGCGAAAGATGGCCCTCCAAAGCATTGCTCTGTATTGCAGTAATTCCTGCTGCAGCTTCCAGATCAGGACCATATTACTGTAGTCCATGCGGTTGTTTCCTTTCCAGCTAGAAACGTTTTACTGAGCAAAAACTACCAGAGCACGGGGAGAAGACAACTCTTGCCTTCATCCCTACCAACAGACAGCGGCCCTGCGAGCAGCTCAAGCTGAACCCACGCTTCCTAAGCTGCTTGGTGTGGCCTGTAACCCCCACTGGGGACAGGCAAAAACTGCAGTTCAGCAGCGAGGAATGGCACGCAGCGTCCCTTCTCTTGGGCAACCACCGTTCAGGTGGCTGTCCTTCCACGCCAGCCTCAGCCTGGGAGAGGAAAGAAGTCCTTAACCTTTAGCAACACCAAAAGGCAGATGCGAGGCTGGCATGGCTCACGTTCCAGTTTAACACGTTGAGGTGGTTCGTGCTGCAAATAGCAGCTGGATGCTCCTGCTGTGAACACTGGTAGACGGGGAGGAGGCACTAGGGAGAGTGGGATTACTAGTGCTCAGCCAGATTTAATCCATCATTATTAAAGTACTGACACTTCCCCATGCTGAAACCATGGTAGGCCTTTCTCTGAGGGGGCAACCATGGGAACAACAGTAGAATTCCGTTATGTATGGGGCAGGGAAGGAGGTGCCAGGACTTTACCATGTGTCCTACCAGAAAACTTCTGTGCATAATGAAGGCACTGTGTCTAGGTCGTTCACTAGAAGTTAATGGGAACAGCGAGACTGCTAATTATCTCCAACTTTATTAGCTATGCTTGTATAAAGAGGTCAGAAATTCCAAGGACTTAAAGAAAAAGTTACTACTGCTACTGTAATTTAGCATGTCAAAACCCTGTTTCAGTGGACAAGAGTGGCATGTATGCCAAAAGCTGGTGAAATGGAAGGAAGCCCACTTGATCAAGTGCAGAACAAATAATGCTCATAAAACAATTACATCTCCAACAAAATAATTCTCAACTCAGCTGACTTCATTAACTCAAATACTGTGTTTTTGAACATGAAGTTCCCTTGCCACAAGCGAATACTAATCAACAGAGAGCATTCAAAACATATTAAGGTGGTTGTCAGGAGGTCATAAAACCAACCAAATACGGAATTAGACTAACTCTCCAGCTGCCAGAGAGCAGTGGGGAGTTCATCCACTTCTGGGCACCAAAAAAAGTGATGGATTTTTTTGGCTTCTATTGTGAGGAAAGTCTTTATTTAAGGAGACAAGAGCTTCCTAGTTGGCTCTGCAGATTTTTCTGGCCAAACACCAGCAAACCACACCTTCTCCCCTCCAGTGAGCAGCATGAAGGAGCACACACTCTTTCAAAGGTGTGACTGGTGCAACCCCCTTGGAGCCAGACAGCCACCTTCCACTCACTCCTTCACTTCAGGTCCCGGGTTTCCGACTCACCGTTTCTCTAGCTTTCCCTTCATACCCGATAGCCTCAACCCCCACTGATTTCCTCCTACAGACACACAGCCACAGACGTAAGCACAAAAAGAAAGAGCAAAGAGGGAGCAAGGAAAACATTCAGTAGCACTCTGTGACTTCGGTGTCAGCATAAACCTGCATTTTGAAGACAATCCTGCTCAACTGTTTCAGTCACACAATTCTTGCAGGTTTATGTATCCCCATGGCCTACCTCACTGGGTCTGCTGCTCTAGAAGTGAGATGTTGCCTAAAAGTCATGTCAGAAAAGACAGGATAAGTCCCAGAGTATGTTGTTTATCTGGGAAAGCAGGAGGGTGCTGCAAGTGGAGAGGAAGAAGGCAAAGGCAGAGGCAGAACTCACAGATATTAATTGGTCTTACATCTCAGAAGATCTTGCTGTAACAAGAAGGATTCTCTTGCCCTGGAATCTACCTAATCTAATTCCTAGTATTCAAAATCATAAAAAAGCCAAACAAAAAAACAGTGGAGGTTGACAACTCTGCTCTGTCATTGGTGGGATTTATGCTCCTAAAACACCTGAGCATCTCTGAGAGCGTCCCCCTGCAGTGCTAGTTCTTTCATCCTGCTTCCACGCTCTGCGATAACCCAGAGGAAGAAATTATAAGAAAACCACCACTACCAAAACTGAAGATCACCAACCATGCCCATCTCACTGCTGACAACGTCTGCTATTCTGCATAGGTTTCAGTTCGCTCTGCTATTACTTACAGACTGGAGGCAGCTCATACTCCACTTCTAAAACCACCCTCTCGCCAACGTTCTTGAGCAGGCTGATGATCTCATCGTGGCGAAATTTGGTCAGGTTGATTCCATTCACAGATTTGATGTAGTCCCCTACATCCAGCTGGTCACTCCTATGAAAAAGTACATATTCCTTTTGTTAAAGACAGATCTGCCGGACCAAACCAAATCCTTTAAATTACTATTTAGTGATGGCAAGAAAAATATTTCTTCCATTACTCTAGATAAAAACAAATTGATCTTTCAAAGAGAAAGTGGCATTTTAAGGTCTTAATCTAGTCTAGCGTGTTAAATATTAAAAGAAGAACATTGTTGCATTATTAATTACTGATGTACAAAACCAGCTGTACAATAAAGGAGTTGGATGATTTGACTGCTTTGGGCATAGCCTCCGGGAAATTGTCTTCTTCATGCCCCCATCTTTCTCTGTCTCTGGGAAGCATCCCAAACTATTTTTTTTTGGACAATATTGCCTTCTCAGCTAACATCACAGCTACAGGAGATAGGCCACAGCCCGAAAGCGTATGTTCTGTCAATTACTTGGAAAGATTTAGCTTAACCTTTACCTTTTGACTTGTTTCACTCATGAGCAACAGCTTTTTTGTTTGCGCTGTAGTAGTAAGCAAGGTAGCTATGACTTCAGACTCTTTTTAATCTTAAAACCAGCTGATAAATAGTTTTTTTTTAAAAATTAAATTACGGTAGTACTATAGTTAGTTTTTCCAGTTTATTTTTTGCCCCTCAGTATTTATGCTTTTTCTCTCACGTTTTTATTCAAGGACAGAAAAATAGAGAAATAAAGTGTATCTAGTTTAGAAGAAACTTAATTAGTCTTACGATGACTTTCAAATACCTCATTGGTATTTCTAGTATTTGTCAAAGTAGCCTTGAGGGAAGAGGGGGACCAGCTGTTGCCATTTCTCTCTAAGCTTCTCTGGTCTGATGGGCTGCCATTATCAATGCATCTAGTCACACATTTGTTAGTGACCTTTCTGATGCAGTACGTATTTCTGAAGCAATCACATCTTATAATGCATTTTGTGGCTTGAGATGTGGTTACCTAGCAGCGATTCCTCCTTGACGAAGGTTAGATACTCTTGGTTTCCCATCCTTGTCGATTCCACCCGATACTGTAAGCCCTAGGGTGGTGCCTTCTTTTTTCATTAATTCAACTATTGTGGAGCCCTTGAATTCCTCTGTTGAAAGAAAATTATTGGCATTATTAAAATTTAAGTGTTAACACAGATGTTGCCTTTCTAAAGTGTCATCTACTTCCCAAGAAAATCGTTATCTATGTTAATAAGAAATAACGTGTACATCTGGAGATTCTTTCTGTTACAATTCACAAGTTCTGTCTGCAAGGCTCTGCATATAGATAAATCTGAGATGTATGTTCCGTAAAAGGTTATTAAAAACTATACCAATGGGCTAGTATAGTATACAGAACAAACAGAAAGTCTGGCAACCCTTACAATTAAAGATCGTTGTTTCACATTTTTAAAAAGCTATCTTTTCTCATTTTCTGCTTTCTCCCTCTGAACCCTATGTTTTATAAAGTACTTCAACTGATTAACTAAATAGAAGGGTAAAAGACACAACGCTATAATGGTACTAGAAAATTTTAGACCCAGACTCACTTTGAGGCCACTAGTAGATGTCAGTGTTAATCGAAACAATTGAACATAACAAGAATCCAGATGGAGATTGAATGTATGAGATCTTAAGAGTTTTATTCCTTATTCTTACACAAATAGTTCTCCACTATAACGCTGCGAAATCTCTGCAAAACAGGTATAGGTATAAAGTAAGTGAAGGGCTTTCATAGTTACAGTTGTATATAAAATTTCCCTCACACACTGTCTAGGACACCCTCTCCTGCAGTTTGCCCATTCAGCATTCTTGGAAAATGCCAAGCTAATCTCACAGACCTCAACAAATGCAGGTCACCTGCAACAGAAAGCCTTGGGGTCTCAAAAAGAGATGTCATTATTGCACATGGCTGGACAAGGCAATCTATGTATGCACAGTTCCAGCAGGGCTGCAACTGTTTGGAAAGCAATCGTACCTCATGTCCAATGTCTCCAGTCAGAGAAGACCTATTAAAACCATCAGCTGTCGAGATATTCTGGAAAAATGCATGAAGTCCTAAAGATCCACCCAGAAAATGATGTCATCCTGGAAGGATCACCTGTCTCTCTGGTCATTTCCATACGACAGAGAACATAACCTAATACATTTTGACCTCAGGATGAAGAACAACTGCCCTGAATGAGACCTGCCAAACCTGGGCAACACAGAGGTAATGGTGGCAGGCAGAGAAAAACATTCAGAAGAGCCTCCAGCCCTGGTGGAGTACCACGCAAACCTTGGCAGTACTTCTAATAGGGTTAACTGCTGAATCTTTTGTAGACATAGCATCATCCTATGCAATGTTCCTGCTCCTCTCTAGGCGGCTGACAGGCTCTTCTTTCCATTCTGGCTGATGATGACCTCACTTCAGTTATTCACATTTTTACCATTATACAGCATGACTTAAGTGTTTGGGCAAGAATTCTATGCTTATGAAGCTTCTACTAAGACAAAAGTCTGCAGGGTATTCGGTCAGCAGCATGGGTTGTTGAAATAACTATTTAAGAAGTGGAAGGTGTATTTGTAGAAAGAGAAGATTACAAGAGACCATGGGACTGTTCAAAATGTGTCTCTATTCAGTCAGAAGCAGACAGTAGCACAGCCACCTGGTGAGTTCTCCAACTTGGCTGACACCAAAGCATCATTTGGCATCATTTAGAAGCTACTGAGCTTCCACAATGTTTGCTAACATCTGGTCTCTTTGACAGTTCAGAAAGAACACATGTGATTACCTGCATCTGAGCATGTAGACATGTTGCGTAGCTGTAGGAGACGCTACAGACCAGAATGCTGCTTGCAGTTTTATAAAAACCTGCAAGTATCCATAATGATTAGAAGAGTTACATCGTGGTACTTACTGCAACCAAAAATACTGTATATTTGCACCCATGATGCAACCTCAGGTGCTTGGCCGGTGTGTCACACTTGTTTATTCAGGGTTCACTCGATCGTGAGATCTGGAGTCAAGAGGAAAATTCCCCTCACTCCCCACCTCCCAAACCGAATCCTTCCTTTGTACTTCTCAGTAGTACAATCTGGTTCTCGGGACCATCCAAGGTTTTTTCTTCTAACAAATACTTTGCCAGAACGTCTATAAAGGACATCAACAATGCACTGCACATGCCTATCTTTTGCCATAGCATAATACTGCCATGTGTTTTGATCTTTTATATAGGTTCCGAGTTTGCAGTCCAATGCTGGGAAATACTCTGCTGCCTGAAGTGACATGTGGAACAGATGATTCATGCAGTGTTTTAAGCCAGCTAATGATTATACAGTTCCCTGCAACTACTGGCATGGAAAGTAATGACCAGGCTTGCTCCTTCTCGCCATCTATTCTGACAAGTTTCTGCATACCTCTGCCAACAGAAGAGGGACCTCTAAACACTCTTCCTTGGTAGGCAGGAGGGAGAGATGCACCAACACTATAAGGGAGTGGTAGTGCAAAATGCTCATTGCTAACTGACAGATAAGGTCACCCAGGAGTAGGCAACAATTTCATTAGGTTTGCCCCCTGAAAGATTTTGTAGCTTTTGTTGTACATAATCATAGCAGGAAGAAATTAAACTACCCAAGCCGGTTTTAAGAGACTGTTATCCCTGGAAGTGCCCTGAACCAGGCCCATTTGATATCCCAGTCTTCCCATATTTCATCTTTCCTTGCTTAAATCGCACATAATTCCTTTTCTTATAATGCTACACATTAAATGTTTACTCATCTGCATTGCTTCAGCGTTACTATTACAGACTAATCCCCCTGGAGTTATGGAAGTGCCCAATATCAGAACCACCCTGGGACTCCATTTCCGATCCAACAAGCAACCGCATCTGTACACGCTATTCCCTAACTAATGCAAGGTCAGTCTCTACTCTCTACTTAACACAAAGCTATGCTACTCTTTGTGGGTTAAAAATCAAACTACTTCATGTATCACCCCACTCATAATTCATTACTTATGCCAACCAGCAAACTCCTAATTAGTTAGAAGTCTCTGAGGTCTGTTCTTTGCTACCTGGACTCCCAAGTTACTAATAACATTAGCATAGCCAACATCAGAAGGGAAGGCAAAGATGTTATTTCCAGATTTCTTATAATCTATGAATAAACCAAGAGTTGAATTTGCAGGTCTTTTGCTTAGTAGTAAACTGAATATAGAACATGAGCTTAAGAAACATCTTCTTACTCCACAACAGTTTATGAAGTATCAAATATCAGAACACCACTCCTGCTGTACCGCTCTGTGATATGAACCAACTGCATTATTCTAAAATGAAACTGTAGACAAAAGATGGTTCCAAGTCCATAAAAAGCCCAAATCAATACCATTTTACACTTCAGCTGGAGAAATGCACTCGAGAACTTCTTCCCCTCCCACCAGCTCCAGCAGCACTCAGCGAAATGCAGCTCACGCTGGGTGCCCACCTTCCCTCGGCCCAGGGACGGTTTCGGGACCGTCCCAGGACTTCCATCGCTTCCTCCTGCTGCAGGGGAGATCCTGGGCACACGCCTGTCCGTGCTGCAGCAATCGCCCTACAGCTTTGCTGGCATCCACCTACCTCTGGTACGGGGCTCAGGAATCCTGCTGAAAACTGGAGATGGGTTCGGCAAGGGGAGTGCAAACACTCATACTTGTACGCACGCGCATACTTGCACGCACACGCAGATGTAAGATGGAAAAGAAAGGTTCTGCTCCAAAGAGCTTCGTTTAGATCTCCAGTCCTGTCAGGTGGAGCATATGTAGCAGCTAACTCTAAAGACAACATGATGCTGCTGTTGTTTTCTTCATTCCTTGTCTGGATGCTTCTCTCCGGTTCGCTGCTGCAATACCGTTAACTGTGTGTGCGTGACTTGCAGCAGGTCAGTTGGTGTAACAAGGCTATGATCTGCTCTGCAACCTGGAAGACTACAGGGATACTCAACACTGCACAGGAAAACTTCAAAAGATAAGCACGTCCTCAAATACAAGACTGGGTAAATCTTGCTGTAAGAAGACGAATAAATGGAACAACTTGCAGGTAAGTAAAATCCAAGAAATACCATGTAAATTTTTTTTTTTTTTTCCAAGGAAAATAGTATCATGATAAAGCTTCTAGAATTTTATACATGATCAGACTTTTTGTAGTTTCCTGCCTTTTGATGTAAGTAAACAACATGTTTTAATGAATAAAAAGTATGGAAAATAAATTGGCTCTGGAGATTGCAGAGCCTGGAATATACTCACTTCTTCAAAAAGAAAATCAAATCCTAGACTACAGAAGAATTTTTTTCACAGAAGAACATGTGAAAGTTGAAAGAATTCTTAATCAAAAGTTTTATCATCTATTTCCTATATTGTACAATTTTATATCTTAATTTATGTATTAAAGAAAGACTGAAAAAAAATTGCCTTCATTCCAGATACTGAGTGTCTTTTCCATCCCTTCTGTGAAAATTTCATTTTAAAATCCAAGAAAATGCCTAAAATCTACACGATCAGGTTAAGTGCTTGTATCCTCCATCTAGTGAAAGAGTTTGTTCAACGCAGTCAGGACGGCATAAATGGCACTTAACCTAAAAGTAAAAAAATACTTGCTGTCATTGATCATTTCCTACCAAAAGACATACATAATCAATAAGTAAGTAATTGGTAAGTCTGCTGAAAATACAGTCAAAGCTGTCCTTGTATGGATTTTCCCTGTATGTCAGCAGAAATTCTGCAGAGGAAACATTTTGCTTTACATTCCAGTAGGCACCTCATGGCTTAATAAGAAAGCACATGAAGTCAATTGTTAAGAAAAAGCAGTTTATTACACTGGGCACATCACATCTACTCAACATTTCAAGTCCTGTGAGTAGGTGTATTTTTCTGAGTGCGACAAGAGGGATGTCAAGAGATGATGGACATACTCCTCCTTGTTGCCCTTTTCACGACTGGCTGTCACCAACTCCTAAAACACCTAAATGCGTATTAAAAACAAGCAAACAAAACCACATTGGTGAAGCAAACCTGAAAACTGAAGCTGACCTTAACCTACTCTGTGCTGCCTCCTCCAGCCTTTGGAGGGACAATCCCCAAACCAGTCCTAGTTCAGAACCCAGCAGCCCACAGCAGAAGACGCGCTGGTATGAGGTGCATCAGAGCACATCTATGAGGCACAGCATACTGCAGCTACCAACGGACCGTACATTTAAAACAACGCCAATGCAGGTTGCCTTGGGTCAGTGGCCAGGCTAACATGACTGATAGCTTGGATAAATGTTGTAAAGGTGAGACGTTGTGCTATTTTCAGTGAAAACAAGGGAGAACGGTAAGGCTCCGACACTGGAAAAAAAACTGCCTAAAATAGACTCAGTTTATACCAACAGCTATTTTGGTTGTGTACAGGGCATTATACAACCCTTTCTTCTTCTTTTTTTTCAGCTGTAAAAGCATCTACAAGATGACTTTGCCACTGCAGAAATACTATCTAAAACACAAACACCTTCCACCAGCGCTTATAAACTGGAAAAAGTCTTGACTCTTGCCTGGCCTAGGCATGACGTAGAAAAGCAAATAATGATATTTTATGATCAACCACAGGCTGTGATATACAGGATGTGATCATATAACTCACTGAAAACACCAGGCTTGCAGGACAGGGCAGCACAGCTCACATCTGGGTTCACTGGTTTCCCACCTAAAAAGAGCTCTTGCACTATTTGGTTTTGGGTATGTTTTTCATATTCTAAGGCACAGAAACAGATACCTTGGCAGCCAACTCGCCCTAAAACAAAACTGAAACATACAACAAGGATGGTCTTCAATTTAGCATGAAACATAAGCGTTGCCTTTGAAACTCTGTTTGTAACTAAAAAATTTGAAATTAATATAAACATCCCAAACCTGAAATCAAATAACCACCAACTGAAAGCCAGTAACAGACAAAAAATGCCTCTTCATTCTTAATGACAAGAACTCATCAATTTCTTAGCAGAAGAGTACTGGAAGAAACACCTGATAGATGACACAGTTATCGACGCACACCACAGTAACTTCAGTCATTACATTTCCAGAGTGAAATGTTTAGTGGGACTGTACGAGTATGACCCTTTCTACAAAAAACCCCTGCTCCTTGTGGGTGTAATAAAGAAAAACCCATCATCAGCTGTGGGAGAACTGCATTTCATTTTTTACACTGACTAGAGTTAAACCATTACCATCTTCCAAAGACTTAACATTTCCATCCCCAGCCTGCAGTGCGGTTATAACTAACTCTCCCAGCGCTTCTCTGGCAGCAGCACAGCCATACTAGCAATGGCGCATGTTCAAGAGCCAACATCCTCATGCGTCTGAATCCACTCTTCGCATACAGGAGTGTGTCGTGGTTTCAGGTCAGCTCAGTCGGTAACAAAGCACCACAAAGCCGCTCGCTCACCCCCCACCCCCTCCCCTGGCCACGTTGGGATGAGGAGAAAATCCAAAGGCAGGCTCGTGGGTCGAGACAAGGACTGGGAGGGATCACTCCCCACTTATGGTCACGGGCAAAAGACAGGCTCAACTTGGGGAAGAAACAAAATCAATTTAATTTACTACAAATCAAAACAAAAACAAAACACAAGGGTATTAGGAAGGGAAACCAAACATCAGAACAACCTCCCCCCACCCCTCCCGCCTTCCCGGCTCAGTTCACTACCGATGCTGTCTACCTCCTCCCCCCGGCGGCGCAGGGGAATCGGGGATGGGGGTTGAGTCAGCTCGCCACACATCGTCGTTGCCGCTTCTTTCCTCAGGGGGAAGATTCCTCTCTCGTTCCCTGCTCCAACGTGGTTCCTTTCCGCGGGCTTCAGTTCCTCACAAACTTCCCTGGCGCGGGTCCTTTCCGCGGGCTGCTCTCCAGTCTCACACTGCTCCAGCGCGGTTTTTACCATGGGGTTACGGCCATCTTGGGGAGCCTCCGCTCCACCGTTCACCCCCATGGGCTGCAGGGGGACAGTCTGCCGTCTCCCCACGGGCTGCAGGGCCATCAGCCTCCTCAGGCGCCCCCTCCTCCCCCTCCACTTCCATGATTCCAGTGTCGGCAGCGATGTTCCTCTCAGGTTTCCCCCCCCACACTACCGGTTCCCCTTCTTAAATATGTTTCCCAGAGGCGCTACCACCGTCACTCCCCGCCTAGAGGTGGGTCCGACATTTTGGCGCGCGGGTCCGACATTTTGGGGCAGCGAATTCTTCCAGCAACTTCTTAAAGGGGCCGCCTCCGCAGCCCCCCTCCCCTGCCACCAAGGAAAACCGCGCCACACAAACCCACAACAGAGTGGTAGAAAACATTTGCCAGAAAATGCAAAAAAATGGCATGGCATGGTGTAAAATCAGTTCTCACAGAGAAGTAGCTTCGTACAGCAATGGTAAGAATGATCTCTGCACAGCAGGCTTACAAGGGACGGCGTCATATGAGGATGCAAAAAAGGCTTGCTTTGAACTTAGAGGGAAAAGTTGTCCATGGAAGCAGTTGTGTAAGAAGTAGGGAGGTTTCTCCAGGCTAACTGCAGCAGTTATGCAGACTAAGGCAGGAGCTGGATGGCCACGTGGCTAGAAGCTTCTCCCAGCAAGACAAGTGCTGGTGAGTGAACAGGCTTTTTGGTCCTCTGGATAGTCCTGCTCGCAGAAATTCCATAATAAAATACAGTTTTCAAATATGTTTTTCTAGTTTGCCCTTGTCCACAATGGGGTTGCACAATAATGCCAGAAAACAAATCAAGAATACATGTCAAAACTCAAAATATTCCCAAACATTCCAAGTACTAGCAGCCTAAAATTATTCATGATGTTACTTTGACAGATACTGTGCATTCAAAGAGATCAACTTGAGTTATCTCCATAGAGATGACAGCATCCGATTCTTCTAAGGGCTAGGGCTACTATGAATTTTTGTCAGTGACCACTTCTGATTCCCTCTGTAGTTTGTTTTTCACCCTACATGAAGGGCTGAAAGTATCACGCCACACTGTCAGAACAACAACATGCCCTTTCCCTCTCTACATTTTCTTGAGATGGCTGGTGACAAAGCTTATGGAAGAATAAAATGAATGCAACTAGTAAGGAGATATGTGAAAACAATTTTTTTTTTCCATTCCACCTCCTTTTGGACTGTGTGGGAGAGCCCAATGGTGTGGAAAAGCAAAATCACAGCCACTGAGAAAATGTTTAAAACTGCCATGCCATTTGGAGGAGTTCTTATTTTTAAGGTATCCTTCTGTCAGTTTTTGCTCATATGCTTCCTGTTTTCCTAATTTACGTAGATGTCCATAAAGGTGGAATGTAATACAATACGGAACACCTGTGTAGAATGAAATTGAAGATACACCTTTTATAATCCCCTATTATAGGTAAAGAATCAAATGACAAGCTTGAATTCTTGTAAATATACTGAAGAACAATCAACATATTTTAATGAAAATGGATTTAGAAAGTAAGATGTTTCAAGTTTAAGTGCCAAAAATAATAGAATTACTATTCATAATCCCTGAGGAAATCTTGGCAGAGAAATTCAATTACAGGAAAAATTATTAATAAAATCATAAAACATTAAAACATCTGGCTCCAGTAATATATTAATATATTACTGTAAGATGCAGATTTAGAGGACTCACAACCAACGAAACTATCTTTTTGCATTATTACCTACAAAAAAGTTATTTTTATTCCTGACGTGCCACCTTGCAACAGGGTTGGAATAAAGATGCAGTGTGAACTACAAACTTGCTCAATGATGTAGTCTAGTTGAAGCACATTTATTTCTTGAGCTAGCTGTCAAGTTCAAATGTTTTCATTGATGGCTTTCTTTGGGAGAGTATCTACACTATCCATTGATCACCACCTGCATGCTTGAAGATTTGCAATGATCAGCTCTCTTATCTTTGGGTAAGGACCTGTTCCACCTTGAGACACTTGCTAGGTTTCAGTAAGTTCAAGCCTTTTTCTGCTTCCACACCATCTGTGGTGGCAGTCAAATTCCTGAACACGTGCGGGGCCCAAAGCAGCTCACGAAACTGTCAAGGTGGAGCTTTCTGAAGGAAGGATGTTGCGGGGTAGGACAAAACAAGCATGAAGATGAACACGCCTTCATGTCGATGGTCTCAACCTTCACAACCTCTTTAACAGACATTACAGGGCTTTCCAGAGCTCAAACCTCTTTGCTTCTATACAATGTCATTTTTTTTGCCTGGGTGGGGAACGGGTAGCAGAAGGTACTTTTGAGCTGAAGCTTACACCCATAGTTATCTCAAATTTTTATCTCCCACATGAAACAAGTGTTTGCTTTTGAAAGTTTTGCTTCATACTATAAGCAACCAAGTCTTAAACTCCAGAATGGCTTGTGCATCAGCAGTGCTACCCTGGACACCTTTGCATGTCTCTCTCAAACACTACAGATGAAGAAAGGACAGAGCTCCATGACGACGTTAAGTCTTCTCTGGATTTCTGTCTGCATTGGATGAAGGCTTCAGCAACCCTTCTCCCTTGCTAGCGGAAATCCTGCTGTGCAGAACAGCACCAGAGCTTTGACACCAAAGTGGTATTTTGCGTCATAGAACTTCTTCCCATAATTCTGATAGATTAACTTCCAACTTCCTCTCAACTTCCTTTATTGAGAAATTAGCACCAAGAGAACTCTTCCTAATTAGTGTTTATTTGTACTGAGGTGATACTATTCACAAAAGCACGGCCGGACTGTTCCAGTTTCTCTGCTTTCTACAGTTACCAAAATGGATCAGGCAGGATTGGTTACAGGATTGATTGCATTTGTGCATTTCAAGGCAGGAAGGAAACTGAGAACAATTCTCTCCCTGACCTCCTGAGTGACACAAGCAGAGAAACGTGATACAGTGATATCTGCAGCTACAGATTACCTTTTAGAAAGATAGCCAACGTGGCTTTGAAACCATCACGTGATGGAAAATCCGCTACATGCGCAGGTAATTTATATCTGAATTGGGAGTAGACAAGTCTTCAATCCCAAGATCCCATTAAACTACCACCATTACATTCAAGATATCCCTGCAGATACAGAACTGTAAACTCCGATCGAATCACCTCTTAATCTTCTGTCCATTTTAGATTAAGAACTGCCTGAATTGCTTAGGGTTTTGCCATTTAAGACATGTTTTGCAGCTCCTTTCAACGTTTCAACATCTCGTGGCTACCAGGTAAGTTCTAGCAATACTGCCACTAGATACCATTTCTCCATTTGAGCTGTCATGGATTTTTACTAATCATACTTTGAGTTGCCCGTCACGGTCTACAGTTGCTACATAATTTAACATTTTAGTTACATAAAACATCAGTTCTCCTTTTTATGAGGTGGAGGCAAGATTGCTAGTATCATGGCAAAACTGGAGCAGTAAGAATCAGAAAAGAATATAGTAAGAGTGCACTCCTTTTTGGATAAACCATTGTGCAGGCATTCAAATAATGGATGGTGAATTTTCAAATATGTATTATGACAACTGAAATTTGCAGGAATGGGCCAGTAGGACTTCTCCTAGTACTTGGATTAAGGAGCAGATATTTAAGTTTTTAGGGGTCATACACCTCTTTCTTTGTAGAACGTACAAAGTTGAATGATACACACCCCTATCTTTCTACTTGGTAGTACTGAGGAAGGTGCAGCATGACAACAGGGTTTATCGAAGTCTCTGTGTGGAAGATTAGACAATCCTTGGAAAAAATGAGGAATGAACAAGAAAAGAGAAAAGGAAAATGAGAGTGAGTACCTGCTACAGATTTTACCTTCTGTCTTTTGTGCTCAGTGATCACTGATACCTTTATGGTTTGCTTACTCTCTACCTTTGCGGAAAACCACATCCCAGAAATGCCCTCTTCTGGGAGATGGTAGTTCAAAAATAGGCTGAAAGAATGGATAGCTATGAATGTTTTAAAAAGTGATCTGATACTGACTCATTCTTTTTCTGTACTTTAGTCTGATATAAAAGTAAAGTTACAAGGATGGCTTAGGGATTAATGTAATATGCAACAACACCTGACAAATAGGATGCACTGAATTTTTTTATTAGGTGTTTAGAGTAGGAAAAAGAAAAGCCTGTGACAAAAGGACCATTAACTCACTCAACATTTAGGATGAAGAAAAAAATATAGTTAAAGCCACAGGAAAAGCAAGGTTAAAGAACTACAAAATAAGCTACTGGCTTATGTTAAAATTTGCCAAATCACAGGAATAGCGATGACTTTAGCTGTCAATAAGCATTTAAAATCCACACGGATTTACTATTTCTGTAAAAGAAGTTTGCGAACAGGAAAAAAAAAAGAGGAAGAAAAGAAAAGGAGTAATTCAGGCATTTCTCAGCTGCTAACCTGTGCTCTGTAACTCTCTAATCAATCTCTGTACTTATTCCCTAAGGTTTAATGTATGCATAATGAACTAATGGCAACGAGGAATGAAGACACACGCATTCATTTGCATGAACTAACTTATTAGATAGTCAAGCTTGCTGAACAAATCACTGCAGTGAAACAGTAAAATGCACAGCTGCACGAACGTACCTATGTGATTTCTTTTGTCATCTAATGGCCAGCATATGCCACAGAATTAGCACAGAAACTGAAATAGCATCATATTAGCACCTCGTAATATCGCACCTATTAGCCTGTGAGACAATAGGAACGTTTCACATCTTCAGGTCACTTCAAGAAGCTACACGCAGGTCTCAGCAAAAATCTGAATATGACATCAATGTAAGAGGCTTATATTATCCTGAAGCAGTCTCATTATTGTATGCTGCAGGAAAAAAAGACTTTCCTCTGTCAAAGTCCAAAATGTGATGCATGCTTCACAGGAAGTTTTTTGGTTTTTCTTTCAACATCTCCTCTTATCCTCCAGAAACTTCAGGTGAAAAGGAACAAAGATGATTACACCTACCTGCCTCTCCAAAAATATTAAGACATGCCAGCTATATGTTCTGGTTCACGTCTACTTCAAACACACATCTTGTTCACTGCGTCTACTGCAACGGCTTTCTCTCCTCTCAGTGACCAGGAGATTAAGACAAAGACAGACAGGTAACTGTCTCTATAAATTGAAGAAATAGCTAAAATCTTCAAATAGACTGAAACTGATACGGATTCAGCTAAACAGTACTACCTGGAGGCTTCAATGACATCTTTCGTTTCACTCAAAATGCAATGTACAGAATCTCAACAAGGATGCAAATAGGGGAAACTGCTAACACAACTCAAAACACGCCTGTGGAAAATACTTATTTTAAAGTAAGATTGTCTGTGAAAAAGAGCTGTCATTTTAGTGAAGGCGGTTCTTAAACAGAAGGAAACTGCCTGCTTGCGAGCACTTCTTCAGCTTGCTGACTCCATGCAAACAATTCACAAGATGTGACTGTCCCTGTTTCTCTCCTCCTCTGCTATTAAAAGATATGCTGCCAGGATTTTTTAAGAAAATATTTAAATTCTAAGTAATTTTAAGTTTAGAAAATCACCTAAGGTACCGACCTACCAGGCCTCTCTCAATACAGAGGTCTCGGCACAGAGATATTCTAATATCATTTACAGTACAATTTGCTAACCAGAACTAGAGGAAAAACTAAGAGAAAATTTTATTTTTACATTTGGCATGGTTCCAGTTTGGTACAAAATTTCTGAAAGTTACACAAATAAGTGCATTCCGAAACATTTTTCTTCTCCAGATATACCAACATGTGGTGTTCTTGAAATGAAATAAACGTCTGCTCCCTGTGACCCGTATCTTTTTGCTTCACTGCTGCTTACACTGGGCTGCTCCCAGCTGTATGCCACGCCGCGGGCCCAGAAGCCTGGAAAGGCTGGGGACCCCACGCCGGAGCAGCTCACATGCAGTTCAGTTATCCTTCATCATTGGATTTATGAACCCCAGGGTTAACAGACCAAGGCTTTTCAGCTGAAGTCAGCATCACTGGGAAATTTCCATCTAGATCAGGCACTGAGCATCTGCAATTGCCATTCATTTCACCTAAAAAGACGGGTGCTCAAATCTTCTTTTTCTTTGCATTACTATACTGTTAAATTGCTTTGAAAAATTGTGATAGGCTTACTCATGTGACTAAAGCAATCACAATGGCACAAATCATATATTGCTTGCCTCTCCCAAGTACGGTATCAACTGCGTCAACCTAAACCAGTTGGATTTAACTCCCGTTTTCAGCCACTTTAATGCAAAAAAGCATCATGATTTAGACTTCAGAAAAACAAAAAACGAATCCCCCCCCTTGTTTTTCTATGTCAGATTAACACTTTGACAGTAACAACAAACCATTCCATTTGCTTCCTTTTAACCCATTAGTTCCTGGTGAATAAACTGACCAGAAATCCAATTACGGACTCAAATTTTGCAGCTATAACTTCCGAAATCTTTGAGGATGTCACTCCAGTCCTTAACTTGTACCAGATACTCAGATTTAACAGCTTGTTTTTTTCCTAACTTACAGCCTATCCTACAGTTTGGGCATACATATAAAGGATACCAGATACCAAACATGCAGACATGTTTAGCATTTCTGTCATTTTTATAACATCACTTAACCGTAGCACTGTTAATGGGAGCTTACCATACTGGTCTGAATGTACCTTATGGAGCTAAGATTTACACCAACAAAGGACGTCTGGCATGACAGGATCTGCTTTTACTCGTAAGTGCGCAACAAACAGTTCATTAAAATGGCCAGAAAGATTAGCATCATCTATGGGCACAATTTGGGATTTCCTAAGGAGAGCAGGAGAGGCTGCTGATGGTATCTAATACTGCACAGAGCTATTTATCTAAACCGGCAAATTCGGAAGAATCACTAACATTAAGTGTTTCTAGACAGGATCTATCTTAATTCCCAGAATTTAGCTTATTCTGAAGGTCACCTCCTCTGAGATTTTTTTGACTGAAAACAGATGGGAAAGGTGATTTCTGCCTGAACAAAACTATCCAATAAACACATTTGCCCTATTTTTTTCTCAGCATTTGTAAAACATGGTGAACTATTGACTGGATTTTTCTTCTAAACTCACTTTGCATAAATGTCTTGCAGGTTCCACCCCCAAACCCCTTCTCTGCTAAGGGCAGGTTTACATTGAAAAAATGTCCCCGACATGACTATGTAAGTGTGGATATAATGTCAAACCCTCCCAGCGGAGATGAAGTCATAATGGGGGAAAAAAGAAGCCAAAAAAATTTAGATCAATTTGTCAAGCAAAAGAAGAGAGACAGCACTTCTGTGCTGATGTCACTTTGCCCACCCTGAAGCTTTGTTCATTTAGAAATACTGCAAAACTCATACTTCCAACCAACCCAGCTTCACCTGCAATATGTTCCAGGAAACACCTAGTTTATACATCTTACAGAATGCCTGTAATAAGAGCCTTTGCTCTGGATTTTCTTTCCCTGCTTGGTTCAGCAAAGTCTGGAGGAGGTGATCTTCAGGCCATAACAGGTCTGCACATTCATTATGTTTTGCCCCAGTGAAGACCCAGAACTTATGATGGAGACAGATATACCAGCCTAATGTTAACTGCTACCACCTGATTCTTATATTTGGTATGGTTTTGAGTTTGTAACATTTAATTTTAAATCATACATGCATTAGAAAAATACAAGATGATGCCCTGATATCTTCTGAACCCCATGTATTGACTACTGGTCAATGATATCTTTATAGGGTGGTGGATGTATTAAAATGTGCATTGGGATCAGCATATAAAATGTCCTAGACTACTCCAACTTTGGATATAGAGAAAATTGGGACTATAAAATGTATCCACAACTTGTCAAAAATACTCCGAGACTTCCAACACCCTCAACTCAGACCATAAAAAGCACATCTTACCATACATTATAATCACATCCACCTATCATTGTAGTTGGCTAGCACTTAAGCTAGACTGACTGACTTAATGTTCTGTGGTGTGGGATGAAGTAAGTTGAGCTCCATGATTTTTGTTATGTTCCCATTGACTATATGCCCTCTATTGCACCATTACCTTTTGTTAGTGGCTAAGGAATAAAGCTCTTGGATTTTAATGGTCTCATTAGACTTAGGTACAATACTCATCATAAAATTGCAGAAATTCCTTACTAGGCATCTGTTTTTGTAGCTACAAGTTTGTAATGGCTTTTAAATACACTTGCTAAATTTTCAATTCCAGAACTAATGCCATATCTTTTAGCGAGAACTCAACCTGAAAACATCTGGGAAGAGCACATGTTTTTACTCCCATGTATATATGTTCCATACAAATTATTTAGAAATTATTAGTAATTTTAATTGTATTGCAGCATTAGTTATTCCTGACAGATTTGGTCTATTTTGCTGCAGTCTTGGTCTAATGACAAGATTTCCCTACACAACCTCTATCAGCTTTTACTTCTCACTTTCAGTTACAGAAGCAGTATTTTGGGGATCAATATTCACTCTGTGTTACCAGGCATGATCACTCATGGTTTGTCAGTGGTATCTACAATTCAGCCCCAGCACGTGTCCCTCATTTTTCTATAACATTGGGGTTTTACTACCACAAAGGTCAATGCTCATTTTCTGAATCATTTATCTGACAAGTATTCAGGGTCACAATGTCATCTAATACAGGAAGAAAGCCTTGGCAGCATCTTGTCTCAGAGTTGACTATTAAGCTGGGCTCATTCTATTTCACTGATAAAATCAATTAGCATTGAAGATTGGCACTTGTTCCTGCTTGGATTAATATTCACAGTGTCCTTCCACCAGCGTTTTCCATGAATAAGAGCACTGAAATCTCTCGGGTTTGGCCTCATTGCTATTTTACCCTATTAAAATACTCCTTCTTTTGCTTTCTGTACTCTTTTCAGTTTGTTAGTAAGTGAGACTTTACTGAAGAGCCTTCTTTATGTGTTTACTCACACAACATTAGCGGATTCCCAAGGCCATGAAGATACAAAGTGAGAATGGTATCTGTAATTTGGACAAGAACAATAAATAAAGAAGATAAGCATCTGCATTCTACTAGCCTGTATATCACCTACAAAGTTAATAAAGTCTCCCGCTCTATTAATGTAAGAGGTATGAATGGAAGTTTGCACCTGTATATAAAAAAAACCAGGTACCCAGTAAATTAATTATGAAATTAATGTGGACAGAAAAGGATTAGGGAAACCTGACAGGTCATCAAAACTCTCACTGGCCAGAATAATTATGAAAACCATGAATATATAACCAAGAGTTTTACACAGCAATACTTAGTACACCTTTGTATTTAGTGAAGTCGTGACTGTCACTCGGATCTTTATCTCGGTCTTGTGACGCGATTCAACAAGATTACTACTAACCAAAGGAGGGCAGGAGAGTCAGAAAAGAGCTTTCAGAATAGTTAAAGAAACACGCCTGGGAGCAAAAGACCCCAGAAGCACAATTTGTTTAAATAAGGGAGGATTAAACAGGGATTTCATAATGAAGCACCTATATAGGATGAAGTGAATTTTGATGAAAAACAACTCTTTATCACAAATGAGATGAAGCTGAAGCCACACATACTCAAGCAAGAAATAAAAGCAATGAGGCTAATTAACAACAAAAGGCTGCAATGGATTTTGTACCACTGGCAACCTTTTGTATCACTGGCAACCTGAAATAGACTGAACGTCCCTCTAAAATATAATTCAAATACAAGTTGAAATATAAGTAAATTCAGGGAAGTTGTATATTTAGTTTAGATGGTCACCAAGGTCTCTTCTGGTCCACGAACTCCATGTACATTCACAATAAATACAGCAAAATCTGAAAGGATGGGCTCTTTGTTCTTACCACAAACAAAAACCTAGCTTCTAATGATGCTATAATTAACTTGTGGTCTTACAGCTCCTACACAAAACAGACATGCCTAACACTTTTATTCTATACTATGAGGCATGAATTCCTATCTCTGTCTGCCCCACATACCAGGAATGCGGTGAGGAAGACACAAAAGCACCAAAATCTCTTTCCCTCTTCTGATTCTAAGCAGCATGCAAATGCTATTAAACAAACAAGCAAAGGAACAACTCTTTCTCCATCCACATGAAATACTTTAAACAACCTCACATTTGCAAAATGGACATATAATTTTATAACAACAACAAAATTAGATTTTGATGTAAAACTCAAGGCTTACGGTGAAAGCTAGTAGCTTTGACCCACTGATACTGTTGAAAAGAAGAGGCAAGCTATTATCCAGATCTGGGACAGCATATTTTGGTGTGGCAGTGCTGCTATCTTGGTAGATGATATATTATTTTCTTCCTATCTTCATGTCCTGAATTTATAATCACTGCAGAAACTGAATGAGAGATTAAAAAAAAAAAAAACAGATGGAAAGCTTGTATGAACTCCTTTAAAGAGGTACGGGAAAAATACATTAGGAACATCATAAAAAAAAAAAAATCAAGTTAATTATCTACAACTGTAAGACAAAAAGACTCTATCGACTCCAAAAAGACCCAAATAGGCAAATGATAAAAAATTATCCTCAACTTCTTAGATTAGCAAATTACTCGTGTTCAGTTGCACGATCACAGGGTTACAGATCTCCCTGTGCTCGTCACCTCTTGCCATGACCTTTAACGAGCATATGGCTTTCCTCCCTCTTTCCAAACTCACCCAGACCGCCCAGCTTCTCCTTCCACACCTCTCAGGCCTACTCTTGACCATCTCTGGCTTTTCCTAGTTTCTCTCTCCTCAGACAGCCTCTTCAGCCTGCCCCCTCTTCTAACTGAAGCCTTTAGAGGAGAGTAGATTTTTCAACAGAAGTCACCAACACTGATTAAAACGAAAGAAAGCAACCATCAGAAGGATGCTTTCCCTTGGCGGAGTTCAGAGAGCATGCCGAAGCTGTGCAGGAAAACAACGAGGAGATGGGACTCCGCGCCTCGGGAGGTGCACTGATCGATGCCCCCCAGCCTGTTTTCAGGTCCCAGGCGCCGTTGGGAGACCCTGCGGAATCACAGTGACACAGCAAGGCAGGCGCTAGGGACTGGTGCTTCAAGCTAACCAACGGCCAATGGAGCACGCGCACATGCACGCACTGCCAGCACATTTGCTGAATACAGAACGATTCGCTCAACAGTGCCATCTCTGCCCCAAAACGCCTGTGTGCGAGGGCTAAATAGCCGAGACATCTTTTTTTTTTTAAATGATGTTATAGATACTACTTGGGGTTTCATCCTCATCATTCTACATACAGCTAAACTGATTTTGCTGGGAAAAACTGCAGCTGGAATAATTTAATACACTTTGTTTTCAAGGGCTGAAGTTTGACAAAATTATATGCAACTAAATGCAAATATCCGTAAATGAAGGTGTTCGGTACCATCAGCAACAAATCCGCCTATTGGCTGTGCCCATAACCAACTTTTATATGGAAGTGAAAACAGTTTAAAGATATTTAACTTTTCAGACCTTGTATCAGTTGGGTGTTTGGAAAAGTGCACGTTCTTCATGTACAGTATTGCCTTGAATGCATTTTCTTCCTCATTTATGGTAAAAGGAATTAAATTAGATTGTTCTCTATTCTAATCCTTTTCAGTACTGAAAAGCACTAGCACGGTAGCAGATTAGTGAAGAAAATGTATAAATAAACCATCAGCAATCTCATTTAGGTAAGAACTCAGTAGGCTTTTTTCATTTTCTATGAAAGCTAAACGTCCTTTGGGTTTATCTGTGTATGAAACATGTTGCCATGAATGCAATATATGAAATCTGTCCAACAAAGTTATTTTGGTGGAAGGGAGGGAGGATACGGAAGAAATCTTACTTCTTTCAGTATTAAATATATGAAAGCAAATTCAGGAATTTCCAGTGTTGATGAGAAGTAAAAGACATGTAGCTCTGCAGATGCTTCACAGACCATTTGCTAAACCTCTAGCAGGTTAAACAAACACACAGGGAAGACTGTAAATGGTACGGCAACTGCAGCCTCTCATCAAACATGAAAATCAGCAAATGACTTTGCGGATATAATAAACACCTCAAGTACAGAAAAGCTTACTAGCCTGTGATCTGCATCTCACAGGTCAAAACACTTGCTTCTGCTAGGAAATCACCCCAAATAGTTAGCATAATAACTGTGACTGCAGAGGTTATTGCTAATGGATTTCTAAATGCTAAAAATCTCTTCAGCGGCAAGTCTGAGCATTCTGTGCTGATTTTACAAAGTACACAGTAACAGTAAGTGTCTATGAGACGAATCCAAATTAAGGGGGGAAAAAAGCACTTTCATACACCATACTTCAACGTCCTTTACTGAGAGATATATCTTATTTTCAGGTTTTATTTCTGCAATGAATCCTTTTTTTCCACAATGAGAACTATGAAAAAGGTAGGGGATGATTTTGTGACAGGTATCCTCTGGCAAATCATGCCTTTAATCTGCACAACCAGTTAGCCAGTGAAGACTGTTTAGTATTTTGGTAGGGGATGAAGGATTAGGGCAAGACAGCACAGCATCCGTGAAACCGGAGCGCTTATGAGATCTGAGGGAAGCTGAAGTCAAAGGTAAGGCAGGTTTCTTTTGATGAGGCTGGCAAAGGTGACTGAGGTCTGCACAAGTTCAGCAATGCTGCTTGAGAAGTTGGCTGCCCTGTGGCAAATGATGCAAAGGGGGCTGCTGGAGTCAGCAGCGCTCCGTCAAAAAATAATGGGATCGTTTACATCTTCTGCGGTTTTACTTGACACAGGAGTCTGAAGGAATTGGACCAGGTTAACTGCAAGCATGAGAACAGCTATTTTTTTGCACAACCGCTGTCTTGCCAATGCCATATTAATCACAGGGGAAAACCAAACTGGCTCTGGAGGTGTGTTTGCACATAGGTAAACATCTACCCACCGGGGATGGATCATCTGTCTGTCACATTTGTCAGTCACTGGCTCAGATGTTAACAGCTCAGCTACAGCAAGAATAACCTGGGAGCCGTCTTCCTTCCTAAGTGTCACTTAATGAAACTTCTATCCTTGGATCACATGACAAGTCTGTAATTTTTTTTTTTTTTAATTAAAGTGGATTTTTTTTTTCAATTCCTCCTGTCTCTGTATTTCTCCATTATTTCTGAGATTATCTTGTAAAAGAAAAATAATGCACTCTATCAAATCTTGTATTATACTACACTGTACAGTCCTTTTCTTCATTTAAATTGTAGCACAGCACACACAAATGTTAAATTCAGCTAACACAATTTTATATTGGCAACTCAAGCACATTGTAACTGGATCGCATGTTCTGTCTCTAATCTATACTGGATCCTGGGATTACATATATATTTTAACTTTCAACTATTTTCTTATTTCTTCACAACCTTTGCTTGTTTCCCTATATACTATATTCTTGTTTCCAGGATTAAACAGACATCTCTATAGGTTACAAAAACCTCCGAATCGTACTGAAGGAAGTAGAGTGGTCTTTAAAATTCTTCAGCTTCCAGCTGACCTGCATTTGTGTTTGTTAGTTGTGGGCAGTAGACAAACTCCTCAGGAAAGCCACATTTGGTGTAGCCTGAGACAGAATATGAACATTTGCTGCACAGCAGGCTGTGGGCCAGGGAGGGGAAAAAAAGGCGTACTTTTGTGTTTTTGTAAACAGCTAAGTATCACCTGTATGTGTTCGGAGCCAAGGATCAGAAGAAAACTGCCTTACTGCTTTCTACTGACATCTGCATTGTGTATTTAAACATTTCAGAGCCTGAAAATTCCCAGGACGTTAATTAGTGTTTTTATTACAATAATTTAGTATTTCATGACTTCTCCTAGGAATATTTTGTGTCCTAAGCAATTACTGAGGACACTACATCATACAGTAATTATCTTTTCAGTATCAGCTCTCTAAATATTATCCTTGAGAGGCATTTTAAGGTTCTCTGATTTGTGTGTGCTCCCTTCTAGCTCAGTAGTTCAAAATTCAGCCAACCCTAAAATTATGTTTGTTTAACATTTCATTTTTGCAATAAAATTCTGTTACCAAACTCCCCCAAAACAAGGCTGCAAAACTGCTAATAACAGCAATACCAGAGCTTAGCCACTGCACAGGACGCGCTCAGGGCTGTACATTCACTCTGTGTTTTCCCTCCAGTTTGATGGCCAGCCCTGTTTCTGAGATCAAACACTGCGCTGAAATAGGAAACCAGTATTATAGCATGCTTCAAAGAATCAGGCAGTGTGGAAAGAAAGTGCAGTATTCACGCGTGTACAAAGGAACTGAAAAATGTGGTCACTTTAATTTCAGACTTCAAAGTCTTGACAATTTTCCTTCAGAGTAAAGTGACCTATTGTAACAACTGACCTGTTAGTACATCCCTGCAACCGCCTAGAAAACTTGCAAACAACAAATAATGAAAAAAATGGTTAGAGAGAAACACAGGCGCTACGTGGTGCAGAAAACGTCAAGGGAATGATTTATAACATCGAGGTTTGGTCCTTCCTGCTCTTCTCCATTAAGGGTTGGCATACCCTCTCACCATAAATGCAGTTTGCCTATTCAGAAGATCAGGTGTCACTGCGGAGTAGAGGGTGGCTGGAATGAGATTTGGGAAGGGTCCCAGGGGCCGGCACAGCTGGAGCACAAGGGTTATGCGGGAGGTGAAACACCAGTGGATCAAAGACAACGTGACGAGGGACAACACTTCAAGGACCTTTTGCTAGCTGCGTTGAGCAGGGCAGAAGGCAGGCAGCTGTGCTACTCTTCTGTCCCTGAGAAAAGAAAAGTTCCTCTGTTTGAGGAAATATTCCCACTATGTCTCCTCGTTATTTGGCACTGGTTCTTTAAACAAGAATTTACTTAGGAGAGACAGCTACATGACTGCAATCCTCCGAGCTAAACTAAGTCTCTGAATTCACAGATGACTCAATTAGCTGTCCCAGACTACAGTTTGCATTATAGGTCTTTTGAGCCCTTGACCACTTCAGGCAATAAAACTTCACATTTCTACAAGTCTCCCGTAGTGCAGATGTCTGAGTCAGTAGATTCAAGAAGTAGAAAGTATGATTTTTTTTTTTTTAAATTTAATATCAAATAGATTGGGTACAAATTATCTTTTCCCTAAAAAAAACAGACTTTTGACCCAACCAAAACTATTTGCAGAATTTAACTGAAACTTACTAATGGTTTCAGCCAACTAAAATAAAACACTAAGATGATGAAACATTTCAGCTCTTTAAAAACTGTGGGGTTTTTGACTATTCATTGTAATTTTTTTTTAATAATACAAACTTTTAAGAATCAATAAAAAGCACGTACAAAATTGGACTAAAAACAAAATTATGTTGCAGATTTTATGAAACATTTTAATCAGCCTCAAATTTACGGTGTCTTTTTTTGTTTCATGGAGGACTTATTTCTATGCGTCAGGTTATTTCGTTCCCCTCCATCCCCTGAGTTTTCAGTGAGTGAATTGAGAACAGGCGAATAAATAAATGAAGTGAACAATTTGCACAGCATTAGTGTTGACACGTTGTTAAAACAGATACGAGGGCATTGTATTTTAGCCTGGAAAGCGTGGGAGCAGCTATTCAGCCTGTCCATGTTCAGGACAGTACTGAGAACATGCTGATCTTTAAGCGTACGTTAAAGCCTCCTTGATTCCAAAGTGCCTCTTTATCAGCGACATCGGCTCTTGACACTGCATCAGTACTGTTGGAATATTTGATGCCCTTTTTAAAGCTCTCGCAGGAATAAGCAACCACAGGAACGACACCTTTGACTCAAGGGCTATTGACCTAATGCTTCCCCTCGGCTCGGCACCGCTTCGGACCCTCGGCAAGCTGGGAGGAGACCTCAGCCCAGGAACTCAATGGGAACTACAGCCGTCTAAACCTAGGGATTCAAGAGGTCAGCTAACAAGCGACTATCAAATACTTTATTTTTAAGTGACAGACATTTTTAACTGCATTTGTGATTCTGAGTGAAGGGTCTCACCCCTGAATTTTGAAACACGTTTGCTTTCATTTATGTGCCTACGTCCTAGTCCGACAGCGATAGCTTCTTGAATGGGGCACAGTACAAACCCTGTTGGCTTCTGTGACCGACTACATGGGCAGAGCAGCAATAAGGTTTCATTATATACCAGTTGACAGTCTAAATTTAAAGGTTCAGAGAAGAAAAAGCTGTTTGTTTCTTACTTTGCAGGCTGCTTGTCATGCTGGCTTTACCTCAAGCCTCACTTTTACTTTAAGAAATTCTGACTGTAAAGCTAAATAATGTTTCAAACAATCACATATATGTAACTATAACTAAACACCTACACATCTGCAAAATTAAGCCCAGGTTTCAAACTGCAATTATATTAATGCATATAATTTGAATTAACTATAATTTCAGCAATTCTGTAAATCCCTTTGAAAGGATCTGTTGCTTGTTGATTTTGTGCCATGTGAAGATGTGATAAATATGACACGTAGTCTCATCACATGAATAACGCATTCTGCATCTTAAGCAAGCAAGTTCTGCTCCAGAGAGATGCTTAATCCATTCCCTGCTTCTGGGGATGAAAGGAATTAAACTCAGTGCACTGATCTCACAGTATGTGCTCATTTGACTTTAATTATAAAGTGATTATTTCAACGGTTTTTTCCTGTAAAGTAAACCAAGCCTGAGCTCCATGTAACCTCTATAGAATTCTATTACTTCTCTGTGCCTTCAGTCTTTGCTCGTCAATACTGCACATTCAATACAGTTTCACATGGAAAGATAAAAACAACCTCTTGGGGTTTACAGTTGGTATAGTAGTTTCGGGTCTCACAGCAACAAAAGCTCCCCTTTTTGATATCTGGCCAAAGGAAGGAGCACTGGAGTCCTTAAAAGTGAATTCAAACGTCATGAGAAGGAACTTTCACCAGGCACAGGGAGATGACACGATCCCACACTCCGCTGGAAGACTTATATCACACATCCTGGATATACATTTTCACTAGTATCTTTTCCACAGACTGTTCAAATCTGTGCAAAGCTCAGTATAGGACCATTTACCTTGCTAAAACCCAAAAGTGTTCTCTTGGCTGATTCAATGGCCAGAGCATTCCTTGGGGATAAGACATCTGCTGTCCACGTCTCAGGAATGACAGAACATCAAGTGGATTAGACAGCTATACTGTCAAAGGCACCGCCATGCTTCAAGCTTGAAAAAACAGCACTTCAGGAATGTGATGTTTTATCAGGCATACCGTCTGGGGGGAACAGAAATTAATGTTTTCCATGCAGTGTATGCTCTCCACGTAAGGACTACTGACACTAACTCCAGCTGACATGTCTCCATCCACGTCTACAAGAATTTAGCAGGTTCATCACATCATACCTTCCAATTAAAAAGCTATTTGGAGCTGACCTACATACTGCCAGAATCACGATCCTGCCCCCAAGCAAAAGCGGCTGTACTACTTCTGGTCTCAGACTAGTTAATGGTACTAGTTAATACTACTAGTACACCTCCTACTGCTAAGCCAAGCTGGCTAGCTGGGATTCTTCTGCATCTGTGTCAAGACA
This sequence comes from Pandion haliaetus, assembly GCA_013401275.1. NCBI lineage: Eukaryota > Metazoa > Chordata > Aves > Accipitriformes > Pandionidae > Pandion > Pandion haliaetus. The sequence continues at coordinate 267,963 of VYZV01005558.1, read as the reverse complement.
AATCCATAATGTGGATGAACTGCCCGCAGACAAGAATAGATGCTACTTACAAGGTGCTAGCTAACACCTGAAATGTGGGGTCAAATTTTCTCAATGTCCAAGTGATACAAATGTTTATGGGTTATTTTCAGAAACTTCAGTCAACTACAAAATGTTCAAGTTATTTCTCAAAATAGTAATTAGTGTTACAAAGTTATTTATGTACCTAAACCCACAACATCTGCTGTGCTAGAACATGAATTTGTCAGGGCATGAAGAAGTTTTATTTTTTTAAAAATATCCAACCAGCTCAATCTTATTTATCCTTTGGGCCTCCTAAGGTCTAGAAATGCAACAATGCATTAAGGTAAATGTCTTCACTGTATAGCTGAAGAACATACATAAGCTTAGATAATTTTTTTCAGAACACCTGAAATGAAACAGAGCACATCTCACCAAACACTTGTCAACATTATCTTTCTGAAGAAACTGTATGCAGAGCGCACAGGTAAGATTTATCTGCAACGTTCTCAAAAACTCCAGAATATACAGCAAATTTTTAGAAAAATTAAAAGAAATGGTCATTAGTCATGACGAATATTCCACACTTGAAATCCTAATCTTATGAAATACTCAAAAAAAAAATTGCACTGATTCAATTTTCATCAAACCTTCTCTTTAAAGAACACAAGTGAAAATCAGTAGGAGTTCTCTAAATGTCATGTGAAACCATGAACTTCAGTCTGTATTCGGACCTTAGCATAAGTGTTTTATAAATACCCTAACCACACCATATATGGCAATTACTAAGTTCACAGTGAAAAAAACTCAAAAGATTTAAAAAATAAAAAAAAGTAGATACTTAGTACATTAAATGTTAGCGACCTATGAGCTAAAGCAGCACCTGAAAAGGTACCCGTATAGAGGTCTTAATTCACTCTGAAGAACAATGAATCTTGATTTGTATTGACTTGGATAAAAAAATCCCTGGTTGGTGTTAGTAGAATTAAAGATTTTCTCACGACAACAACTGCACACAGTGGACGCTGTACTTGTGCCATTTCACAATGGTTATGATCTTCATGACTCTACCATAAAAATAACAATCTGTAAATCAGTAGGATGTTTTCAACAGACAAAAATGTTCATTATGAGCAACAGTAAATCACCCAGCCGGCGCCCTCTCACACATACAAACGCGCACCCAAAGCATACACGAAACCTGTACTTTGGCCTTTCAGAAACACTACAGCTACTGGGATGAGATCTGAGCCCGGCAGTGGTAAAGGTCTGAGCTCCATCCCCTGTATCCACAGCCTCCCTGTGGGTTGTGTGACTTTGTACAGTAACAAGGCCATGGAGTACAGAGAATATTAACGTTAGTCATTAGAAGGTGGGTGACATGACCTTACAGTTTCTGATTTCCATTGCAATAGATCTTCCCTTCAAGTCAGAGGTTACTGTGCTTGAGGTGAGACTGGCAACATCAGTTACTCCACCTGTGCACAACCTTTGTCAGTGTTCATTTGTTTTCATTAAAAGATCTCTAAAATTTTACTTGAGGTGAAAATCCCCTTAGATTGCTGCATAGTATACGTAAAACTTGCTTTTCACAGGCATATTTTGCAGACTTGTTTGAAGTAATTAAGAGGGACACAGGTTCGAAGATCACTATTTTAACCATTGATCTAGCGGTCCAGCTTTTTGCAATGCAATGACAGAAAGGACAAGGACGGGCATACATGTGGCACAAAATCATGTGAAGATGAGAACTCTGACATAGTGTTGCGCTGCTAGATTTCTGAGTCTGTCCAATCAGCAGTGGGAAACACAAGCCAATCTCCCTGTACCACTGAAACCAGATATCAAAGAACAGGTTTCATGGGGCCTGAAAATACGCGAGCCCCTGATGAAAAGGTTGTGATCAATGTCTGAAATGGGCTGCAAAAGATAGAGACACAGGGATGGTTCTTCATAGCGAAAGCTCGAGGTAACTAACTGCAGGAACTCCTTACGGCTCCCATGGAACCTTCCTTATAAAGTTGCTTGGTAGTAACTGTAATTCATTTGCTTTTTATGACTATTTGAATTTTGATTAGTATTACCTTGCTGTTCACAAACAAGTTAGGTGTTATAAAAAGCAAAGCAAGTCTTACCTGGAATACTCTGTCTCCTCACAGACAGTGCTCCGTCAGGTGCCTTTGCCTGGTTTGCAGACTTTGTGTAAGGACTCTCATCTAAACAGAAACAAGCAACACTTCCAGTTACTGTTAAATATAATGTAAAAAACAATACAATTTTTACCCAAATACTGTGTGAACTAGCAATGCAGAGCACAAGAGCTGCTCTGAGCTAGACGAGGATGGGTATTTCTGGATGCCGCCTCAATGCTCAATGTCACATTTGGACTCGACGACAAAGGCTCTGAATAGCAGAGCTGGAAAGGATGGGGACAAACTCAAATTGGACATAATGCTTAGTTAATAACAGGCTTGATACACAAAGGCCTTTTTGGTTTTAACAGAATCATAGAAATTTCCTTTTTCTCATGCTAAAAAGCTTCACGTGTCGAAGACTTGAGTGAGAGAGGTACCATCCCTGTTCAGGAGCGAAAGGCTTCCGAAAGCTTTTGAATATTCCGGCTGTAAAGATGCACTCCTTTTCCTTTGTGATCTGTCAGTGGGTGGTTCCTTTTCTGTCGTAACGATTGATTGGGGAAAAAATCAGAGAGCTCTTGCCAAATAGGCCAGGCACGTTTATGCCTGAAGAACGGCACCGTAACAGTCTGTGTCTAAATAGGAGGCTATGTGGAACACCTACTGATCAACCGCAGTGCACAGACGACCACTAATGGTGGGATGAGCAGATGAATCATCAATTAAAGGCAGCATTAGGCAGAAAGCGAGTCACTTCTACGTCCCTCTTAAGAGCAGAACAACAGTAGGGAAAAAATCAACTATATCGTAGCCTTTAAAAGGACAAGCTATATGCTCCGGAAACAAATGTGAATAGAAGACAAGAAATAATAATATGCATTTTATCAATTCAATCAAAAGAAAGGAATCAGAAGGAATTAGTCTTCTGCCTTGCTTGTCCTTTAATCAAGTGCTCAAGCACTTTAAAGTATTATCAAATCCTTCTAGTTGCATATTTTCCTTCAGGTTGCAAAGGACTGATACATGTACAGCATGTGCATGATTACATGCTTAAATACAGATCGATGAGTAAAAGAATCAAAGACTATGTAGAACCATATAAACATTTCCTGGAGCGTCAGTTCTTCTTTTCAGCCCACACTCCTGACATTATAAGCCTTCTTTGCTGATTACACTATTACGACTTGTGAAGCCTCAAACCCCTTTAGAAACTTGCATCAAAGACAGCAGTCCATTTTTTATACAAGTGAGATAAGGGTTTGGTCAGCATAATTTAATTTAAAACCAGGTCTCAGAAAGAAATGACTAGAAGAGCTGGTTGGCTTTCAAAACCAGAACCTCTGCAATGAACTCTGCTACTGTTAGGCGGATGCAGTAACAAAAAACCTAAATGAATTAAATAAAAAAGAAAAAGGCAAAACATTGTTTTATAGCCATGCACCTTGATGAAAATGCAGCAAGTAACGAAGAGCATATATTGGTAAAATACCTCAACAGCCAATATAACTGGTTTTTCTACATTAAAATGAACTCCCATTGCTTTAGGACTACATTGTTACAGGGAGAAAGATAACAGGCTTGACTAGACTGTATGCTAGTACAAACTCCAAGAAAATAAAGTTGTTAGCTAAAGGAAATACAGAAGCATGAAAAATATAAACACTGATCCAGCTACACAATTTAAGAAAAAGGTAGACATGTAAAGCTTTATTCTTCCATTTGAAGAAAGTGGAAAAACTAATATTGCATATGCAGAATAGACATCCCCCCATTAAAGAAAAAAATTAATATTAGAGTGAACGAGAGCTTCTGAAGGAAGTGGGAGCATCTTTTCCCTTTCAGAGAAGAGGCACTGCTGAGCTCAAACTCAAGACAAGGCTCTCTGAAGAGCCTTGCTAGCTCATATCAATACCAAAAAAATAGAGCTCATCAGTAACATGTGGCTTACATATCCCATCCATTATTACTTATTTGCAGGCGCTGAACGTGACAGCAGAGAGTGAGACACGTGTTTTTCTGTTAAAAAGCGGGCAGGAAACATAATACAATTTCTCAGGAACCAACGCATGGTGATGACTTTTGGGCCCTATTTGGATGTGAGCCCCACCTATGAAAAAAATCTATCAATTTACAGAACAAAACAGTCCTCTCCTAGTCAGACTTACTACGTATGAATTCTTTTCATCAGATTGGAGAGAGGGCAAAAAGGAAAGAGGGATTTCCACAACCAGACATTTTTCATTGAATCTCGCTCACTGAGCAAGTGAGTAAATCAGCTACAGCCTCTTGCCTGAATAGGATTTTCCCCTTATTGCACTGCGCTGGGAGTACCTGTGGTTATCCTGAGTTCAGAATAAAGGACAAGCCTGCAAATCTTTCTGGTTAACAGCACCAGTGAGGGCAGAGCAGTTCAAATTACTTACTAAGGAGCCTGAGAAAAAAACCTAGTATTTTCTACATAACAACTGGCAAACACTAAAGGTAATGGAGACTGCCTATGTGAGTAAGCTAGTATTGTCATTTAAGCATATTAACACTGAAGATTTCCCGGGTATTATATAGTTTAGGTACAGCAGGCATCCAATTGTGTTACATTTCTTAATCTGTCTACAGACTTTCACAAAAAAAAAAAAAAAAAAAAAAAAAAGAGGCCCAAAAAGTTGCTTCAAACTTTTGAACCCCTATTAATGCAAACCATGCCCAATTATTATTGGAAAATAACAATGAGCCATTGTATCATCAGCGGATTGGGAAGCTGTTCCCAGGACAGGAAGGAATTCTCTTTCAATGCCCATCTAACAGTAAAATCACACTGCAACATAACTAGAAATCAGTGTAAAGGATTCCCAGAAGCAAAGGCAAACAAATATAACCAACTGGAGAAAGAACGCTAACGGCCTTATTGAGATGCTTATTTGAGACAGAAAAGTAATCTAAAGAGCAGACAGATGCAGAAATAGATGCCATCCTGAAGAACAGAGTAACTAGAGAGACGAGGAAGCCCTGATAGCCCTGAAACGTCAGATGCCATTCACGTTGTCAAAAAGGGAGAAATCTGTTTGTATGTATTAGCGAAGTTAGATGTATGGCCACAAGAATTTATTATCAAATTATAATTTACTGATGTCCCCATCCGCTCTATAGTTAGCAGGGAGGGTCTTAAAACATGCAAAAATGTCTCATGATAGCACTACTAGAGGGATTTGTCTGAGTGTTTTGTATCACCAGCTTCCCCCTCTACAGCACAGATAGACTTCGTGCAGATGAGACCCAACCGAGCAAGCCAACACCCTGAAAAAGCAAAAGAGCAAGCGGGTATGAAGCATTGCCCCCCCAGCGGGAGACAATAATTCAAAACTAGGTAAAGCTGCGACATATTTAAGAAGCCACACATACAAAGCAGAGGGAGAAACAGGCTAGATTCAGAAGCATGAATCTCACCTAGCTACACCCCGAATACTAATATAATCCAATCATCAGCAGGGAGTCATAGTCTGTGAAGAATTCCCAGGCCAAACTGTGTCGTCCCTGAGCATGGCAACACCTTCACCTGGAACGCGCAGAGACGCAGCTGCAAACCCTGCTGCTCGGTGCACCAGCTCCTGCCCGCTTCTGGAGGAATCGCACTGCAGCGGGACCGGCGTAGCTCTGCGCGTACGCTCTTGGGGCTGCAGTCATTACATCACTGGTTCTTCTGGTTTTTTGGTGTTTGTTTTTTTATTTCCTTTCTTCTAATTTCATCTGGCTAAGAGATTAGACAGACCCATGGCAAATAACTTCTAGCAAGTCAGTAGGTCATATTTAGGTGACTGCTATGCCGGCAGATCTCTTCATTTGGTGACTACAGGAAACAAACCCTTTTATGCTTTTATCAGGTGGGGGTCATTTTCCCCCCAAAATCACACTTGCACGCTGTTTGCAGTTGCCAACGTGCAGTAGTGAACAAGATGCCCACTGTGTTAATTTACCTCCTCCCTGGCAGAACACAGCAATAATCTCGGAGGGAACATCTTGCAGATTACGGAGATTACCAGCAAAGCAAAACGATCTTCCCGTTTTCTCCTTTTGCTTGTCCTCACAAAAGCAACAGCCCCAAATATGGGTAACAGCAGCTCACATATCTTTTCAGAGCTCTGCACACAATTCTTGTAATGAAAGACTGCAAAGGTAATGATCAAGTGGACATGCAAGTAGTCTTACTGCTTACAGCTCTTACTGTAGGCTTATTGCCTTCAGCTATTGACTGTGAGGCAGGCAGACAGCTTTTTGCACTTTCCTGCCTATTTTTAACCTGGTGGCATCTCTATCCTGTAACCGAATGATTTATTCTTTGAGTTAGGGACCATGCTGTGTCCCATTTATATCATTCTGCATTGCTCATACTATACAGGGGGCACCTCTGTCGAGGGCTCAGGGCTCTATATGCTGTAACAAACCAACAGTAATGTACCCCTACCAAGATTACACACTGGACAATGTCTATAGATACATATATATAAAGTGCTTGGTACTGTGCTAGCAAAATGACCATATGAAATCTTCATATAGTTGCTGTATTCAGTTTAATATCCTTTGAAGGATAGCAACTGGGGACACATAAGAGGGAATAAATGAAACCCTAAAGATATTTCCTCAACAGTCAAGACTAGGCATTCAACGGTTTAAGTGGTTTATGGCCGCTGAACCATTTGCATGTCTCTCGAGGTGGCTGTGAAAGCTATTGACACAAGGACGTTGTTTATAGATGTTGTAAAGCCTAAGAGCGTGCTCTCCTTCAAGTCTTCACAACGGGTTAGGGATGTTTCCTTCACTGCTGCTGCCGCACGTCCAGGTGATAACTACTGAAGCCAGTAAACGTGTCCAAACCCTGTGGAGCACCAGGTGTCCCCAGAAGGCAACTAAGCACAACTGCGTCCTGTTGGATACGAAGGGGAAGCCTCTTTCCGCCCCACTGGGAACAGCTACTGACGAACAGCTCAGCCGCTGCCACTTTGGCCCTCCTACACGGAGATGAAACACAACAATCCTTCACTGTCGTACATTTGCCTCTCCCATGCAACAGCTGATTCTCAGCTCTACGTCATCCCTCATACCCACTTCCCTTCTGCAAAGCCTGCGCTCCTCTGGAGCAGGGGAAATAACGTGGCACAAAATTTGTAAGTGAGGAATTTTAAATGCAGGGGAATTTTTTAATATTGAGGAGCTTGGAAGCTGTATTAAATTTTTTCAACAGTAGATGCAAAAGCATTATGAGGGAGAACAGAGAGTTTCCATCTTTCAGATTTTCATTCTCATTCTTCAACAGCTTACTTATGTCTTGTGACAGGATAAGCCGTTCTTTGGCCAAGGGAGAACTGAATTTAAACCTTTTTAGAGTTTGACCATGTAGGTCCTAAGTAGACTTCAGAACCCAAACAAGTTAAGTCGGAGGTGTTCCTCAAACGTTCCCCACTGTGAAGCATCTCCAACTAATGCGAGTCCCAAGACTCCACAAGGAAGCACAAGGAAGCTGGCTACACCTCCAGCTGTCTTGGTGTATGGGAGGAGTAAGACCGACTGCACGTGTTGTTGCTCACACCGTTTGGGATAGCGTGCACCTCAGACTAGTAGAGAATCACATACCTGTACAGAGGCAGAGGATGATGACAAAACAAGTTGTCAAGAGAATGATGACACTGAGAGAAGAACATCCCCAAGATTAGTTCGTCAAAAATTCAAAGCGCCAGGGTCACAGTTATTACTACAGTTATTACTTCAGGCATTCCTAGATCTGTAATATCCCATTCACAGAAATTTGCCTCTCCTGAACTTCATAATGATGATTATTTTTCACTAAAAGCAACAGATTTTTATGAATCCTGCCAGTACAGCACAAACCACCGTAGGTTCTCATACTCCCTCTGACATTTATCCTGAATTTTATCTTTAAATGGCATAAAACTCAGCATTATCTAAAAGCATCATTTTTCGCACAGTATCACACCAGTGACAGTTGGTAAATTCTGGGCTACGGCATTCTCAGTTATCCCCACAGCTTGCAGCTGGAGCCTTTCACAGATAAAAATAAACATGTAAGAACTGATGTCTGTGGTTTACAAAAGCTCTGAAGTTGAGGAAGGCTTACACAGCCTTCTCAGTCTCAGTACACCTGAGTCTCAGTACAACTTCTAGGACCATTCCTGTAGCAACTTACTCTCTTCTAAACTCAGACTTTTCTGATAAGTGTCTTCCATCCTGTAAGAAAGCTGAAATATTTACTGGAGCAGGGACTTGAACCCTGATCTCACATTCATAGATGACTACTACTACTCCCAGCTACAAACTACACCCAGTACTACACACTCCCAGCTGTACTACACACTCCCAGCTACACAATCATTCAGTCTTGTTTGGTCACTCTGATCAATGTTTTAGGTATGTCATACAAAGTAAACCAGATTAAAGCCCTCTCCTCTATAATCAATTCCAAGCCCTCCACCAGATAAGGCAGAAGAGGGAATCTGAACTCAAGATCCCCTGTGTACCCCTGTGAGCAGCCCAGCCACTACAAGTCATCAGGACCGCTCTAGAAAACTGCCCCTGATCCCATGTAAGCTCATCTCCTCAATTCCAGTTCTTTGTTTCTGGTAAAAATGCATAAACATTTTCTCTGATCTGTTACAAATTCTGGAAAATGTAATTTTCAGGTTGATCCACAGCAATAGGAAGGGAAAAAAGTATTGAGAAGGGAGTTGAAGCTTGGTTATCACAGTGCCCTACAGCTTCCAGCTGAGAGGACTTCTGACAAAGACAGTGGACAAATCTCTCTCCTTGAACTTAAAGACCAAATAATTCTGAATGAGAACTGACTAAATAACTGAATATTTATGCAATACCCTGACCAGCGTAACCAGTAACAGTCACAATCAGTAAATAGATAACAACACAACTTAACTGAACCTGTAACAGCTATAACAGTTGTAACAGCTGTAAATGAATCACAGCAAGAATACTCTCCCGAGACCCCCTTTTTTTTTTTTTTAATAACTAAAGCTTATAAAGTAAATGGAAGTTTGAAAACTCTGTTAAGTTTTGCAACTGAATTATCAAATACACTTGAATCGATAAACCACATTGGAATTTGCTGGGAAGCCATAAATAGTGGGATTTTTGCTTCGGCTGTTGATGGGAGATCTGGCACAAATGTTTTTAGCCTGGTGTAACTTTTATCTTTAGTAACTGTTATTGACAACAGTAATGAAAAAATATCTCGGAGAATGTATTTTTCCTGGGGAAGGAGGATGTTTTTAAAAGAGTTGCTTTTAAGTAATGCAAAAGTCTAGAGAAAAATTAACATCCTGGAACATTCATGGTTACCACAATGTCACCACAGCTGTGTCAGAGCATAATGGACTATAAACAGTTGAAAAAAAGAGACAAAATTGGCTAAGTTCTTTCAGCAGATGTATAATGTACAGATTTTGAAAGTATATGATTCATGAAACAACAAAATGCCAACAATTTGCTTTGCCCATACACTAACCCTTTCAGACTTGTTATGGGAACTCCAACCATGAAAGAAAGCACTAATTTCTCCTACTGGTGCCGAAGAATAACAATTTTTCGAGTTCCTTTTAGAGCTATGGCTTCAATCACTTCCAATGAGACTTCATTTTTGAAATGGTAATGCTGCTGTTCGAAGCAGTGCTTAGAAATACCTGAAGTTTCCTAAGAGCTGCATGTAAAGTAGTCATTAATGAACTAGGCTCTGAGCAGGACAAACATCAATGTAATTAATCTTAATCTTTTCTTATCAAACTCTGTGCTCAGTGCTCTCCAGCAGTCTTTATTAAGAAAATGTAGGGTTTCAAATTCTTCCGTAAGTAACATTTGTTGTTGTGTGTGACATGGAAGAATTACGAGAAGGAAGAGTTAGAATAGCTCCTTTGGTAATTTTCTTTCCCATATTCTGGTTTTCTTAGAAACTTAATTTTAACAGTTATAGCACCCAATGAATAACTCTGTTGTCTCTCTAAAGTGAACATTTATTCAATTTTATTATACTTTATGTAAATTTAATTCTCTTTTTTTCTGAATTATATGGTTACTTATTATAGTAGGAGCTCAGTTTTAATCTAGAAGCAAGAAAAGTAAGGTACTGTAATTATGCATAACTGTGGATCCATTTCCTATGGATATTTACAGTACCTCAGCAAGCTTGACCGTTTGGAAAATGTTCTGAATATCATCCAAGTTTGCTTGCCCAAAGTTAATTTCTTAAGCCTGTGCTTAGGCACCTGAATGGAATGCTTGGCTTCCTAAATGGCTAAGTACGCTGATCTCCTCCCAAAGCTATTTTGCTCAGGAAAATTCAGAACATTCCAAGATCATCTAAAACATGCAGGATCTGCAGAAAGCTGAAAACATGTCTCAAGAGATATTAGCATATGGTGAAATTCACTTCAGTGGATTATCTAATAAAGAAGTAAACCTATTTAAGTAATACTCCAACCACAAACTACATCAAATCTGATAAATATTGGGGTTTTTTTTGTTTATACAGCATTAAGCATTTGTTAAGGGATTACACTTGAATGCCATAAACCAGAATAATTACTGAATTGTTACATAATTTTAGGATTCAAAGTGAGTTTCACTCTGTTGTCTTGAGCTGCTGTTTATTGTTTCTGGAAATAATACAGGCATCACATAAGTGAAATGTGTGAGGCTTAACTAGAGCAGCTAGAAGCTGAAGAAGCTGGGCCAGTGAAAAAGCTCGAAGAGACTGAGGATGTAAACTATTTTCCTTTGTGAGACAGTCTGGGATTTTTCTGTACATATAACTTCTGCAGAAAACCTTATTCTAGAGGATGGGGCTATAAACCTTTTCCTTTAAAAGGGAATTCCTAAGTGACACAGATCTCACTGTTAAATAAAGTATGTTGAACTGTTTGGAAAACAGGAGTTCAGTTTGCTTCAGGAAATGTAAGAATAAGCAAAGTCACAACACCATGTTCAAAGGCAAGAAGTTAGGAATGGTAATTTTTTCATGAGGTTAGTTATCCAGCCTCCATTCCAGTGCTGTACTAACGCTATTTGCAGTAAATGATATAATGTATTTTTCAGCCTACTTGTGTCTGTAAGTGTCTCTAGTGATGACATCTCCATCCCTTTCCTTTGGAGTCTGCTCCACAGGATGCATCAGATCTCACAGCTGGAAAATAGTTCCCTCCATCAGCCTACAATTTTCTTTCCTTGGTTTAACTGTCATTCTATTACTCCTAATAACATTCTTCCCCTCTTCAGAAGGTCTTACAAAAAAGTCTCTCTCATGTACTGTTCATTCCAGAAATCACAGAGATTACTGTGCCTACTGCTTTAGGCTAGGATCCTACCACTACTTCTTACTGGGCATGACTTACCACAAAGACTGGCTGATCTCGTCCCTGAAGCACGGTGTACATGCTGACTGGGATATCCATTTGGTGAAGAATCCATCTGGTTTCTTTAAACCAAAAATTTGCACAAGTGTAACTCTGGTGTGGACAACATTAAAAATGACACATACTTTTGCATCTCAGTAATATGTTGTATAAATTTATAGCACTAAAGTTATCCTTTTTAATCCCACTAACAAGCTTTATTTAATTCATAAAATAATTCTAACACTGCCACTAGGAGCTACATAAACATTATACCAGTACCAGCATATTTATATTGGCACACCAGTAGGCTTGCCCCACTTACTTATAGTCCAAATGACGCACATTAGTCCAAATTGGCACAGCTCAGGCTTAGTGAAAAACTGATCTTTCAGAATGCACTTCTTTCAGGAGTCAGGCTGTAAACCTGGCACCTTCCTCGTGCCCTTGTGAAATACTCTCCCTGCTTTCAGCCCCTACCCTCAAAGAGTTTAGTCTATATGTCCACAAAGACTGTGCCATAACTTTGACTGAGTTCAGCTGTCAGCAAAAATTCACTGTTCTTGGAAGCTGTGACAAGTCTGAACTCAGTGCCGAGTAAGAGTCTTTTTAAATGAAGTGCTGTGTGCTTTTAGGAGTGGGAACAAAGCACAGGAATAAAAGAGACATCAAGTTGACAAAACAACATATACATATTTGTTCTACTTAAAGCTCACCTAAAGCCTAGGCCACCTTCTGGGCTCCAGACAGCACCTACCCATGCACCTGGCTCTTTACGGCAAGCCTTTTAACCCGTCCAATACTATTTATTTGCCAGTGCCTCCCGAGTCCTGTTTAATCTCAAAGCTTATTTAGGGCAAGCAGGCCATTGTCTGCAGTATTCCTCAAATTCTGTAAACGGTAATTATTAGAACTGCTTGCCCACACCTGTGCCTACATACAACTTAGCCCATGTCTGAATCAGCTTTTTGTAATCCTATGGAAAATACGACAATAAACCGATACAGATGGATGTATGACGTACATGAAAAATTATACCCCCGTAACCTTCAAGAAGGCAGGCAAATGATTTGTAATCTTTCCATGCGCCAATCCCCCAAGTTTTTTAACCGGGTCTCCTTCTCCTTTAGGAATTCACAGCTGCACATTTATAACATCTTTAGCTCCAAAGCTCCTAGAAACAACGACAGCATCAACCTATCACCTACCACAACTGCTAGAAGAATAAACACGGATTTCATTTTTTCATAGCATAAAAACCTCTACTTAAACTTTTTGTCCAAACACTACAGTAATGGTGAGGTAATTATTAAATCTTTCTCTGTATTACCAGCGTATTGCCAGCACTTTCAGATCCGTCATAACACTCTGTGTGTGCGCGTGTGTGTGCATGCACATGTGCTTAATTTTAATGACCGGTTTATTCGATTCGCAAAATAATTTCAAAACAGACAGCAGAAAGCAATTAAAAATAACAGGAAATCTCACACATTAAAAATAGCTCAAACCAACCTGACACAGTATCGGATAAAGGACTCAGCAGAAAGAAGGTGTTAAGGCAGAAGCTCGAACAAACCGTCCGGACTTGCCATGTTCTGAAGGTGAAGCAAGCCCCAGTTTTGGCAGACCAACAGCATGATGAATGCCAGAGTCCAGATCACTCTATCATGGCCAGTCTGTGCCCTGTCCAGGTTTTTATAATGAAGGACTGAGGGAAACCAAGCTGATTTTAGGAGCCAGAATAGAATACAGGCAATTAATAAGACACAGCGTATAAGACTTCAGACCCAAGCAAGTGCTAGATATATTAACATCTGCACACTATGCAGCCAAGGAAATACATCTGTAGTAAGCTCGTGAAAAAAGAAAGTTAAACCAAGTAGGTCACACCATTATTTCACAAAGACGCTACACTCTTCATTATCTGAAGTCTCTAAAAGGAGAGCCTGGTGCAGAATACAGTACATATTAATGTAAACTGCCATTGGGAAGGCAGGGAGAAACAGTCAAGGTAAGAAATGACAGAAAATATTAAAACTGCAATTCCTAAGCAAGAACAGAGCACAACACTTTCAGCTACTTGCTGTAGCTTTGAAATCCACAGGCGTGGATGTCCAGACAACAATATCTTATTAACCATGTCAGGAAGCATCCATATAGCCAGCATCATCACCCCTATGAAACACAAGATTCAACTGCAGGCATAGCTGGAATTTTATTGACCAAATCAACAAGAAAACAGAGGACAGGACCTATATCAATAACCGGGGCAAGATGTTTGATAGATGACAGTAGACGTTGGATCTTTAAGGTATTTCAAGAAATAACTGGTATTTAAAATAAACGCCAATGATGCCAAGCTATGATTTACGTATTGCGCAAAGCAAGCACTTTGCTGCAGAGTCAGAGTTGAACACGCTCATTAAGACCGCAAGAACTGCAAAGCATACCACCGAGACCTGTAAGAATTGCTGGTTAAGGCAGTGGCTTTTAACCTGTTCTCTGTCAAGCCCTGAAAGATCACAGACTACTGTGCCACATCTCCTGAAATGTCCCTAAGAANAAAAAAAAAAAAAAAAAAAAAAAAGAAGCTTCTATTCTGTACTGCAATCTAATGATGGAACATACCTATTAAGCTATGCAACACCACTAAGTATCTAAACAAAGAAGAATGAAGCCATTAAGACTAACAGGCACAGTCGGCTTCCCCGGGGTGCCCCAAGAGGCTGAAAAAATCAAGTTTCTGCGCTCCGCAGCCGACAAAGTCTGCCTTCCAGGTCTTAAAAAGGCTTGAAGATATGCGTTGGTTTTGGCCGGCTAGAAATGTAAAAGCTTCTGAAAACATTTCCTAACAGGAGTTAGGACAACAACCGCTGACTGCAGAACAAGTATTGTTAACTCTGCTGATGGACAATGCGTGTTCGATGTGCCTTCTGCTTCCCTGGTGCATCCTCTGAGAAGTAAGTGCGGGGAGGAGGTGCAGTCCTCTAGAGGAAGGGAGCCTTGCTTCTACTATGGGATTGCATGCACGTGTGGAGGGATGGAAGCGTCGGCGAGGCAGGGTGTCGTGGATGGAAGACAGCAGAAAGCAAAGGCTGCAAACAAGAATCACTGGTGAATGTGCTGCACGAGCACTGAATAGGAGGACCACCTCCTGGGGAGCCGAGAAGCCCTTGCCGAGTTTGCAGTCAATAAATAGAACCTGCTTGGTCCAAAAGTCTTGCTGGGGGGCTGGGGAAGGGAGACTGCTTACTCTAAGCTAAAGGTCTAGGCAGATTTACTTTAAAATATAACCTGCGTTCCCATCAGTCACTCTGAAAAATAAACACATCAGAACACACCAAAAGAGGTCTTCCAGCAGGAGGAACTGCCTTTCACTATGCATAATACAGGACTCGCTTAAATTATTCTTTGTGAGGCTTATAAAACATCTTGCTAACACTTCCCCCTTGTCTCCTATACTCCACAAAAATTCCATTACTATTCTTGTCTTCTTGCCTTAAGAGAATAAATAATAATAAGGTTGTTGTCGACGAGGTTTATGGGTGTTCAAAGTTGCCAGTCACCTGCCATTTCCATGCAAAGGATAAACCCAAGCAGACTTGTCCTTGAAGCGGTTGTAGGGCAGCTGAGCTGGTGGTATTCGCCCTAGGCTTTCTGAATGTTGCTCTTTCTGTCAAAAGAGGCTGCCACTGAACAGCTCTGTGAAAGCAGCTCCCATGCCTTGTCCGCCTGTGTAAGGTCAGACTAGAGGCGAGGGATGCTAAATAGCAGCTGTGCTTTGCATGTTCCACAGCAGCATTCATTCTGCCTGCTTCCTTGTGTCCGCACTGCTTCCCTTCGTAGGGGCATTACATTCTAACAGCATATGCGGAATAGAAGTAATAAAAAAGAAGATGAGGCGTGGCAGAAAACGTAACAGAAAATAAATACGTGCAATGTATAGGAGGCTGTGGGTCAGATAAGGAAGAGGGAGGGAAGAGGGAAACAAAACTAGATCAGGTTGCAGAAGGAAAAGAAAGGAAGGAACAGTGTGGAGGGATGAATGGGAAGAGACTAATCCCACTTCTCAACTCCTGCTCGATCCCCTCCCAAGTTCCTTTAACAAGCTGTATTTCCTTTGCTAATTAGACAGTAGAGCTGAAGCAGCCTGATTTGAAATCACGCAGAAGGTGAAAGTCCTCGGCTTTGAGTTTCTACTCCGAATAGCAAAAGGCCAGATTAGAAAACACTGGAGAAGCGGATTTGGCAAGAGACACCAAGACACCAGTATCACAGCAGGAATGAATACTTCACTGCTTTCCCTTCCCGAGCTGTCTCCTCAGCTTCTGGGCTAACGCTCCTCCCTGTGAGAAGCAAATGAATAAGGGAGCTCGCGAGAGCTGTCTATGTTTTCTATCACCATCGCCAGCTCAAAGAACCTGAGTGGGAACTGAAAACAAAGGGTGAAGTTCAGGAAACAAAACTCTCAATACTTTTTCAACCATGCAGGAATTTTTCATTCAGATGCTTTCTTTAATATTCCGCTTAGCAGAGGAGCACAGATAACAATGAAAGTGTTACTGCTAGCATTATATGGGTGGAATAAAACTATGGAGGTGTCAATGACAACCTAAAGACAAAACAAAGTGAACGTAAAGTCTCACCACAGAAACCATGTCTTTAACCACCACTGTTTTGTCCAACTTTTCCTTTCTAGCATTTTTTTTCAGGGACTGGATTAGCCTCAGGATTGCTCCCATCGCTTCTAGTGTAAAATAAAAGTCTATTGAGACTTACATCTAAAAAGTTAAGTAAAAATCGAATAAAATGACGACAGAGATCAAACAATGTCTATTCCCCAAGTTCATGCCAAGATCCATACACATGTAACGTTTCATACAACGTAAGTTATTTCGTGATGTTCGATAAAAATGATGATGAAGAATAAAATGTTCCCATTATCCTTTCCTAATAGATTTATTCAAAGTAAATCAGAAGTTAAAACAAGTAAGTTAAACACAAAAGGATTACTCTATTCACTGACGTTGCCAGGATAGTCTGTTCAGTTCAGTCAGACTGGCTACTGTACCAATACTAAAAGCAGTATTTTACTTTAAGTCCTTGCTCTGAAAAGTCTGGCAATTTAAGGGATCATTTGTGCCTATTAAAACCCAACAAAAAGGCAGTGGGATTTTAAAGTTAGTAGGATGCTTTAGATTCAAACATGGGTTGGATGCTCTCCTGATTCGGGCTGCTTTTCTGAAGCAGGATTAGAGGCCCTGGTTTTGCAGATATTCAGGCACAAGCATGGCTTTTTGCTCTCCAAGTTCATTGCGAAAATCAGGATGTGTACTCACCATTAATACATTTTTCTGTGGGGCTATATCATATCGTGTTTTATAATGTAAGGAACAGTATGCAAAAATCCATCACAAATCGTACCCCGTCATTTCTAAACACACTTCTAAACCCTGGAATTTAATATTAAGTTCCTAAATGCAGCTATGACAAAACAGGCCACTGTGGTAGTGGGTTCCCGCTGAATACACTGGCAAATTGCAGTGAGCATGGCTGTGTGCAAGTCTGACACACATTTTCTATATAAGAATCAAAAAATGGATGCTGAAAGTCATACATTCATCATTTTAGTCCCTTTTAAAATGAATACTGTAACATTTATTCTCATAAAGCTCCTAAAAATAAATACTCCCAACATAGAGATTTATGATACAAAACAATACCAATTTCAGAATAACAGCACTTAGATATAGAAAGGCCATGAAAGATCATCCAGCATTTTGGTATAAACACAGAATCTGTTTTGAAATTCCCAGATGTGTGGGCTACCATCCCTTTCTGAAGATTTTATCTGATGCATGCTCATATACACTGTAAAATAGACCAAGGTCTATTAAAGTGCATCAAAGTCCTGAAAGAGAAGTGGCTGCATTCCATTCATGCGTATAGACAGCGACCTACGGACTGATACCACCATTGTAGTGTCTTTCCATTTAAAAATCCCTAACTTTATTTCCTTAATTTCCCTTCTCTGCCCTAATTTACTCTAACATTTCAAGTCTTCCTAACCATTTATGCATTCTTTGCAATTAATCTCCAGTCCCACATGAATTTTAACGTTTTCAAGTTTACTATGGAAAACAATGAATTTGTGAGCAGATAAGCGATAAAGAGGAGTGCGCATTCATAAAGGTATAGGTACTGATTTGACTCCTTTTATGAAATCTCAGCTAAATGAAGAGAGAAGAGCCATGGATTATAATTACAGCTCCCCTGGACAATCTTAAGTCAATCTCAATCATCATTTCTTCATGTTGCTATTTTAGCTTGCCAAAAAAACCTCCAGTCCTGGTAGTTTTCTAGCTCCCTATAAGACCTGTAATATCCCTAGTCCATTGTAATTTTTTCCTCCCCTGCCAATTCAAGTCAGTACACTGAAAATCCTCAGGACACCCCACAGAGTATAACACTTTACACCTAACAGTGACACTGGCAAAGATCAAGGATGGAGAAAGAAATTTTAATTTAGCTGATGGGTTCAGCAGGCAGGTATTTGGCAGACGTGACACTTTACCCATATCTGTGCTGCTATTTCTACCACCTCCAGCCTTTTACCAACTAATTCAGGCTGATCGTCCAAACCCATGAAGCACCATGGAGTAAGGCACAGCAGTCGACCCATCCACGAGATAAGATGATTAGCGCTTAGAATGCAACTCTGTGAACCTCTATCATTATTTTAATGACACTTTATGTGCTAATTTTAAATATAACAGCTGCTTCTCTCAAGTTCTAGCTACAGGATTTTGCTAAAGATCACCTGTAACATTACAATCTAAATTCAGTGAGATCATACATAAACAGAAAACATTCATATTAGCTATTCAGTGAACAGTAAGATTTGTGCATTTGGGGATTTGACTTTTTTAAAACATTCTATATGAACCGGCTAAAATCAGGAAATAAATTGTGGTATCAGTACTGGCATAAAAGCCAAATAAACATGAAACCAAAGCATTTCAGTAATAAGAAAGTCTATAGAGCTATGCTCACAGTTCAAATTCACATTTTTCCCTAGGAAAGGACTACACAGCTAATTCCAGTTATGAGACACTACACTTAAAAAATTAAGCAGTAAGTCCCTGGCTAAAATACATCTTCGCTTTAGTTGGCCTCAGAAAAACCCCCAAAATAGCGTATCATCTGACCTGTCACTAGGGTTTTACAAGACAAAAATTATTCTCTTCTTTTCTTTCTTCAACAACATTGTGCAAGGAAAATAGTGTGATTCTGTAAATACATTTTTAAATTTGTGTTTATCAACTATTTATCAAGCAATTTGAGTTTATCAAGAACTTACCAAGGGAAAGCTACTCTGGAGAAATTAAACCTTACGTGGAGATCTTCATGAAGTGCAACCTATGATCATTTCCAGCTCTTGCAGGAACAAGTTCAGTTAATCTAGCTTCAATTCTCCACAGCCCGATGGCCGGCACTGGCCCAGCTCTGCCTGTCACAGAGCATTTCCCCGTGTCTCGCATGGCTGCGAGGAACAGTCAGCGAGAAGGAGAAATGAGCCTGCAGGCAATTACATGTGTCCTCCCAGAAGGGTTTCAAACAGGAGAGAGATCTTGAACTACACCGAAAGAGAAGACCCCATGCAGAACAAAGTATTAATCACAGTTATGTGGTGACCCATGTTTCATCTGGACTGCTGCATTTGGAGATTATGGGGATTTTTTTAATGTGTGCAGCCACGTAAGCCCATGCAAGAGACCAAGTTTATGGCTTACTGGGACTAAAATTTAACTGCCACCCAGAAGCACTGTTTTGCCCCCATAGCAGGGGACATCACCCTCCTCCTCAGCCCCATAGCAAGGCACATTTTCTATTACAGCTATCTGAAACATTCACTGAAACAGGCAGAAATTTTCAAGGCGGTGGGAGCAAGTTGAGAATCTGAAAGCAGATGATTTCTGCTGCTAAGAATGTTTTTAGGAAAAACAAACGGTATTTTAAAACTTTCCTGCTAAAGCTACCAGAGATAACTATATCTCTGACTTCTCTTGGTCTCTTCAAATATGCTCCTCATGAGCCTGCCTTCATCTCTGGCATCCAGCTACCACCTCTCCCCAGGATCAAGAGCATGAAGGAGGGAGGGAGACTGCCCCCGTTCCTCGGGCTGGCTTTTGAATGCAGCTCCCCAGCCGGCCATGCTGAGCACTATGCACACTAGACCAACAAAGTCATAAAATCAGATTTTAGTAACTTGTTGTAAAGTAACTTCCAACAAGATCGTATTCATAGATCTGTATTACTAGATCTTTCTTTAATTGGACCAACTACATCTATCATACTTCTCCCCTTCATCTACCACAACCTTCCCAGCAAGCACCACACACGAGTCTAGCCTCCACCCAGACCCAGCGAACTGGTACACATGCCAGTGTGCAAGCTGGCTACAAATTTAGAAATTTGGCCGACAGCAGAGCTCACCTTTGACAGCAAAACTACGTAGCATGAACGTTTCAGCTAACCACTGATGTGGCCCTGCCAGGAGAGGCCGCGAACACCATAGCAAGCACTATACTTTGTGCTGGTCATCGGCTCTGCACAGTTCGGGGAGGACAGGACCTGAGCCAAGGTCCCCTGGATGCGGGACCAGGAGTTTGGGAGGTAGGAAAAGGAGGGAAAACCCGATTGCATTGTCTTCAGACAAAAAGACTTTGCTTCTCAGATCGTCCAAGGCCAGGCCCTGTCCTTGACCTGGGGTAAAGTGCAGAAGGGAGGGACCTGGGAGATGACTTGTGGTGTTGGGGTCAATCTGCTAATTTCTCTATGGGCTTTTTACAAAACTATTAAGTTTAAAGCTTCTACTTCCTTTGACTGTGGGGGTCCAAATAAACGTTTCCATGGTTAATTGAAAAAGAGGTCTGAAGCTTATTTGGAATAATTACAACAAAAAACCCCAAATGAAACAAAACCAGAAAGCCTGCAGCTACTCACACTGTTACAGACAGACTCTTCCCGTTTTCTTCGGCTTTCTCTCCGTTCTCCCGCACAACAGTCTCCACAACTTAAACCCCAGCCCCCCACCCGAAGCACCGTAACTACAGCTTAACTACACCGTAACTATAGCACTTTCCATGTGCTATAGGGTTTCAAACAGCATACACAGGTCACCTCCTCAGTCCCCCAGCCACAGGACTTGGGGACATCTGACTTTGCTCCCTGCCAGGGAGGTGGCCGCTCTCTAGACTTACTCCTCGACCTGAGAGGAGGACTGCCTACATGCACCCTCCCAAAGGCTGCACTGAGCCTTCAGCCTTCACAATTAAAGCAAGGAAGGTCTGTTACAGAATACAGCAGGCAAGGAGTGGTATAAAGGGAGCATCACTTTTTTAATGGGGAAAAAAAATTTAATTCATTGCAATTGCCTTCTCTGAAGCAAAAAGAAATTAAATCGCCACGATGTTCTTCTGAGCTGTAGGCTCCAGCCTATGCTGCAGTCACCATTTCTGAATGCATGGAGGTTGCCAGAGCCAGTGCTAACTCAGATCCAAGAGGAAACGGCACGATCGTGAAGAGATACACCTCGTTTTGCACTAAGCTGGACGGCTCCGCACCCTGTGGTGCACACCGTGCCTCCCACTGCACTTGGGCCCTTGCGAGCTCAGAGTGTGCCAAGCCCGAGCTGCCACGCTGGTGTATTACACAGTCAGCAGCATTTACAGGCAGCAATCTATGTTTTTATGGTTCCCCCTTCCTCCATTTCTGCTACACCAGCGTATCTGTTCACGTTACCCTCAGCTCTTACAACTGAGGGCTGTGTCTCTGTTAGAGCCCTGCACTAGGCCATCTTTGCCCTTGCCTTCACCCTGCTCGGCCATGCTGCTCCTGCCTACAGCAGGCCAACATACAGAACGGTTCAATGGCACACCTCATTCAGTCACAAAATGCAAGTTTTCCTGAAATGGAAAATTACGACAGAAACGCATTACTTGCTGGTATTTGCTTGAGAGGAAAGCCTGGCAGACGTAGGATTTTTTTGGTGGGGGTCCTCTTTAAGAGAGTAGACAAACCACCCAAAGGCAACAGTGCCAGCTGCAGAACTTGTAGCAATCAGGGAATTTTAATAAAAACTTCCTGCAGTTGGAAATTACCATCCACTCACAAGCAACGCAGACCTCCATAGGAGTGCTTACCGCTTTCGTGCAAAACACTGCGCTACAGAAGCAAACACGTTTCGTGTCAACCAAATCTTGTGAAGTAACAGCCGAGCTCCAGCCTGCCCATTCTGGGTACAGCGAGTACAAAACGCAGTGGTCAGCCATTTTGAGCAGAGATTTGTATCTTTGACTAGGATAAAGCCACTGAAGCTGTTGAGGTCCACGGGGCAATAGGCACGGACAGGGAGTATGCAACCTGGCCTGCTTCCCCCCCCCAGCACCGCTCCCACGGGAAGCCGCAGACGTGCCTGGGGAGGTCTGGGCTGCAACGCCGCCGGTGTGATGAGGTATGTCACCTCTCATATATACCCAGGGGTTTTTCACCCCCTACTTAGACAAATGTCTGGCATCGGGAGAAAAGCCAGCTGGTGCGGGTCCAACTCGGATAAACTGGAACTGTCGGCCAGCACAGGGATGCACTGGGACAAATATCCAAATGCAACATCTGTTCCCTGTTGCACATCCTCCCAAATCGCCTTTGATCTTGAAACATTATTACGCTTCCCTTTGGTCCAAGATTAACCCAGCGAACAGATGTGTGAGCAAACCTCAAAGGCAGAAGGGTTTGGTTGTGGGACATTGTCCATCTTCTTAAGGAAAAAGGCCAATAACCCGGATACCCTCCAAACACAGCAGAAGCGGAGCCAGCCTTGCAAGAAAGAGGCCAGTCAGGATGATATAACCAATACCAAAAAGGACAATGGCTAGAGAGAATAAACAAATATTCATCTAGCACAAAAATCAAAATTTACTTCAAATTCCTAAAGATGGGAAGAGAAGATAATGTGTCTGCATCAGAACTAGAAACCTGTGTGCTAGACAGATGTCAGAACACATACAGGGAAAAATTTAAGCTGATGATAATAAAAATACTGGGGTGAGAAGAAAAGCATGATTACATAATTAAAATGAGTCACTAAAACTTTCGTTGGAAAGGAAGTATGACGAGAGCAGGTTAGTGGATGATACACCATCTAGAAATGCTGTTCCTAATTTATGAGCCACTGATATTTCATTGACAGGGGAGAAAGTGGAAGTAGATGGCGACACACAGAAACCATAAACTATCAGCTATAGAGAACTGCTATACAACTTCAAAGGATTTAAGAAAAAGTCTGCCATTAGCAGAATTAAAAACCAACAAAATCTCCATGCAGTATTTTAGGAAAAAGAATCACAACTGTCATATGGCTCACCAAGTATCATGCAAAAAAAAGTGGCGATTACAATATTTCTTTTCTATAGTTGAGATAACACCGGATGACATGATGTATAATGATAACAGTGTAATGATAATCCAACAATAACTTAGAACGAAGTTAAATAGTGTCAGCAAGATAGGCAGTCCAGTATCAGCAGGTCTGGATGACCTCGATTCAACAGCTAAGCCAAAAAGCTCTCTAGATCATTAATACTGATTTTCAGTAACATTTCTGTAATAACATCAGTTCTCCATTGCTAAACATTTTTTAAAATTGAGATCAACACTTATCTAGAGGGTGCTCAAATTTAAATATTGGATGAATCCCTTAATTTAGGGAAATCGGAGGCTTGTGTTACAGAAGTCATGCTACAGGATCACCGCAGACGTTTTTGTTTTAAGTCTTTGACGGGAATATTGAAGATAACGACAGCAAACAGTGATAAACAGCAAGATTACCTGGAATCGGGTGGCCAGTTCCAGGGATACACAGTGTGTACGACCCGTGAAAACAAATTAAGAGGTACACGGAGGTAACCATTGCTGCTGAACTGCAGCGCTGTGAAAGCCAACACGCACACAGTGGTGCCGTGCAGGAATTGCCCGAAGCCCCAGAACAGATGCTGAAGAGCTGAGAAAATTACCTGACGGTGAGGCGGGAGCCCTGACGCGCTGGGCGGCAGGCCGGCTGTGCCACGGTGTGCCAGAGAGCGGCAGGGAGGCACAGGCAGCCCCCGCTAGGCGACGGGCAGACGGCAAGGGGAGATGGTCAGAAGGAGGGAGATGCTCCTCGCCGTGCCACCGAGGGCACGGCCTTTCGGCCGGCTTGCCTCCAGCGGTGAGCCGCAGCGCTGACCGGCTGCAAGCCATCTGAGAGCAACCGTCAAGCACCACCACGGCTCGGCGTCACCGGGACTGCGGCTGCCCTCGGCGAGGCTGGAGATGGTGTCCCTGGCACAGCCCCAGTCCCCAGCCCAGCCCAAAGGAGCAGGAGAGGCTCCAGCATCCCTTCCTCAACCCTGGGCCAGCGAGGCACCGCAGGGCCTCCACCAGCGGCACTCGTGCTTTCAAGGCTGGACAGATGAGAGAGGCCAGTCTCCTACACGGTACCAGATGAGCTTTGTGTGAACGATGAGATTTGGCCACAAGGCTGTTGGGGAGTTACCACAGGTTTGCTGAACGCCTGCATGAAAGGGATAGGCATCTCAGTTTGGGAAAGCACGGACTGCGTGGCCAGCCAGGAACACCCAAATGAACAAAGACGCTAATTAGTAGTAGGTGCACAAAGACTACCACAGATGGAGACTCTGCAAAGCCCCCCCCAGAAACCCCTATAAAATTCCAAACTAATTATGGGAGAAAGCCCATCCTAAAGCAGTGCATATTTACGGACAGATCCTTTACAACCAGAGAAGTCATTCCTGCACTGTCCTGGAAGGCAGACACCTGATAAAGAAACCGGTGCTGCATTTTGCTATGTGTGCCACGCTTACCTCCATATAAGCAGACACAGGGCTATGCCAGCCTGCTGTGGGACACGTATGAGCATGTGCGTAATTCTTGTATAACAGATGAATGAATTGCCAGCGTCCTTCCCTACAACCAGCAAACAAGGGAGGGAGAGCGAAGACCACAGTCAGAGACCAAGACGAAAGCAGAGAGAGAGGATGGAAGAAGAGGTTTCACCTTTGAAAGCATGTGGGAAGGAGGCTGCAAGAAGCCACCGCTGGGAAGAGGCAGTCTCCCTGGGAAGGAGGGACAAAGCATGGGTATAGTCACCGGCAAACGCAGGCGAACGCTTTCTTGTCCCCTGGGAAACACAGAGCTGTCCATTTCCCTCGCCTGCCCTCAGCACAGAGGGAGGTGAACGTCTCCTCCTGCAGCCCTCAGGAAAAGGCAGGGCAAGGCAGAAGCTCCATCTTCTCCAGTGCTTGGGAATGACTAGCAGTTTGTATGAACAGGGTTGCACAACCCGCTGCGTGTGCAGGACCATGTTTATCTTCCAGTACAAAACCGAACAACTGCTGGTACAACTGCTTCAAAGCGCAGCTCTTGGAGAGGCCACAGCACAATGATTCTGTGTTTTTTTTCCCCCTGAGTTTCTCAGCTGTTTCAATTTCTAGCAGAATTAAGTTGTCTGAAGTTGCCCAAGTCCAGGCATGCACAACAAAGATATATGGAAGAGGCATATAAAAACCCCCTGCGCATTAAAGCTTGATGCACAACTATTTCTGTTTCAGGAAATTTATTTCTCTAGGTGGCAGGAGTTTCGTGATGCTTGTAGGAACATCATGAAATATTTACTACGCTTTTATTTCTCTTAACTGCAAAAAATAAACAATCCACGTCACCTCCCAGGTATGCACTACCTTCTTGTTGTACCTCGCAGTCAATAATGAAAACCTGGAGTTTGAAATACGGGTTTTGCATCCTGGGATGTGAGGTGGCAGATGAGAAGTACAAAGGGGCGTGAACACAAACTGCATTGCCCACAAGGTCACTCACTGCATTCCCCAAACACATAGAGCTGGCAGGCAGTCATTCAGCAGATACCCAGTTGATGTGATGGCACTTTTTTTTTCTTAAACTAAAGATTTTCACGTGTTCTCAACTGCAGAATACTTGGCCTGACAAGCACACGCAGGCACAAAAGATTACGTGACACAACGCGAAACAGAAGGCAGGAAAATATATCTGCAGTGTATGCAGTAATAGCTTCATTTGCCTGTTCCCCAGGGAGATCTGAACTGTTTTCTGTGCAGAGGCTGTTAAACAGAAAATTATTTATTGGAAAGTTAATACAGCGTGGTTAGAAGGACTTCATGTGAGCTGTCTACGCGCACAACAACCTCTACTTACCAAAAGAGAGATTGCATCCACCTAATGAAACAGCTGAAATAAAACCTGGTCGTTTCAGCGGGAACAGAGGAGGTTAAGCAAGCGCAGCCACCCCAGCCTTACGCACAGAAGCCCCGAGGACCGCCTCGCAGGCAGGAAGAGCTCCAACGAGGGCAGAGGAGGAAGCACCCACTTCAGCATCTCCGCATCTAAAACCCGCTCAACGCCACGATGAAGTTGCACTCACGGGCCATTGCACGGACCTCTGTAAACCAACAGTCCCTCTTCTTTCAAAGGTTCTCTGATCAGAAGGGATACAATTAGAACTGATATTCAATGAGACCGTTTTAAGCTTCAGACTTACTACTCAACCAAATGAATACAGGCTGATCTGCAGCACATCAGAGCAACTACTTCAGCTTTCATTCGTGATGGACGTAGCCAGTTGTCATCTTCCACAAGACAGCAGAGACCAAGAGACCTCTCTGAACCCCACGACTGCAGCCACCCTGGCTCAGCTGCCTGTGATGCAGCAGGAGAAGGGGTTGAATACGCCACCTCATAGGGCTGAAATGTGAAAATGTGGACTTCGATGGGGACCACCGATTCTTGGTTTGCAACTCTCTCCAGGAAACTGGAGGAAGCAATGAATCTTCTCTCAGATTTTACTTTTATAGAACGTGTTTGTGAAGCTGCTAACAAAAAACAGCTGTTTGGTAAAGCATAATATACCCATAACGTACTCGGATGCAACTGTCTGTCTTATGTGGAGATATTGTACATATTCTGAAACATAAATTACATGCCTTTTGCTGGAAACTTCCAAGTGATTTTTCATACAAACTCTAGATTAGAGCTGGGCTGGTGGCAGATTTGAACACTCAAAGTAAACAGAGAAGTTTAAAATGGGGGGAGAGTTTGAATTTAAAAAAACCCCAGGTATTGCTGTAAAGTAATACAATAATAATACATATAATAAATCTCATTTTGGGTCAACCTGAAACATTATTTTCAATCCAAAAATGAAATGTTTCCTTTTATTTTCAAGTTATTTAATCCTTAAAAACATTCTTTCTTTAAGGAAAAACAATTTTTTTTAAAGTAAAATGCTCAAAAATATTTTGAAAGAAAAGAGTAAAGATCTAATTTTGAAAATGCTGAAACAAGACACTGCAGCATCTGGGGAAATCATCTTTCTTCTTCAGTCAAAACTACTGGCAATAATCATCCTTGAAAATGCAAATACTTCTGATCGCTATCTAACTCTGCTTCTCAGCAAATTTACGACTTGTCAGAAAAGAATTTTCCCAGCTTTATTCATGAAGTCAGAGGTAATTATAACTTTTTCAGCAAATATAAGAGTGAATGTGTTGCTAATCAAGCCAGTGGGAATTAGAAGAGGTAACAAAGCAGTTTGCACAACTCACAATTATTCCAGTGAATTGTAAATGATATTAGAGCATCATTTTCAGTAGTAGCAATATAATACCTCTCCAAACCTAAATGTAACAAAGAAATCACGTATGACACGTGAACTATTAGACAAAAAGGAATAAAATATCTTTTTTCACCAACAAACACAAGGGCCATATCCTGCAACCCCATTACAAATCTGGCAGTGCAATGTCCTAACTGATGCTAACACGGGCGACATGACGGGGTAAGTAATGGTTTGTCATGTTATGTCGGTTTTCAAGCAATCTGACCTAATCCATTTAAATGCTATAGTTGGTATTCTCCAATCTGTAGTTATACCTAGATGGCTAATTTGAAATAACTGCTACTAACATGTGCATCAGAAGTACTGTTTTCCATACATGCCGAGTATCAGTGATGCCCAATAAAGTGAGCTGCAAGCACTAAATGCTGTGTAAGAATAGGCTGATTAATACTTTCAGAGACAGAGAGATTATTTTATACCTAACAAGAGGGACATTTGCTAACTCTGAAAGGTGCAAAAGTACTACTGTTCCGTAGAAAACATAATTTCACTTTTGTTGATACATCATTGCTGCAAATGAAAACTGATAGCTAAAATTTTTCAAGTAAAAGAAAATACACTGTCTTTAATAAATACATTTATAAAGCATACATATATTTCCTTTTCTTTTCACTGGGTTTGAGCTTATTACAGTATTTTGACATTATTCCTATTAGGCATTACAGTCACGGTCGGAAATGTACACACAGTAGATGGTTCTGCATTAATGATGGAAAGCCAGGTGACACATTCACGTACTGGATTCTGTGACTTCTATGTTGACCCACCTACAATGGGGAAAAGCATCCTACTGCTGTTCCAGTAATACTCAGAAGATTGTTCTAATAGTCTTTGACTGTTCCATCTGTTTGTGGATGCTAAGAGGTCAAGGAGACAATTTTGCACCCAGGAAAAACACGCATTGAAAAGTTCTGATTGTTGCGGCAGGCCATTTAATACCACTTTTTTTTTCTGATGCAGAACAGTTCACTTTGTCCTCTTTGAGATTACTGTGCATTAAGAAAATACATCACACTGAAAATTATAACTGTCTAATCAAAACTTAGCTGTCCAACACTTGAAGTTAGAGCACGATGAGGTTAAAAAAGCTTCTACAAAGCTAAGTTCCCTTTTCCACTGAAATATCTCAAAACCTACCAGAACCATAAAACTACAGCAACATAGATAGTATCTCCAAAGAAACTAGTTGAGAAATTTCATAATTCAGCATAGTACTTAAACATACCAAGTCAGTGAGATTTAAGCAAGCCTATAAAGTTTTGTGTATTTAAATGCTATGCCTGAGTTGGAGGAAGAGGTCTAAATTCAGTATATGAATATTAACTGTAATATATTATAGCAAAATTCTTTCAAAAACATTCCATAGAAATACCTCTATGCTTCATTATGCAAATACATACTCAGAAATGCCTTGCAGGGATTCTTAAATTGGCAAGGATACAATTTCCATTATACCTTATCCCGGACAGCTGAATGCTGGCAGCTAAATTTCCCGACCACATTCAAGAAGAAAACAACAACAGACTTCAAACCTTTGAGAGATGTAGTTTGCATCTGCCATGTTCTATAAAGACAAATGCCAAAAGAAACCACATTTGCTCTTACTTGCCACAGAATATGAAATATCAGCAGTAAGATTCAAAACAGCCTAAGGGACAGATTCAACGTCAATGTTGGATACCTACACCGAGACTTCGTAACGGCCTTTAGGTCTCCAGATTCCCATAACGTGACCCTAAAAACCCTTGCTCAGCTGCCACCGGCCTCTGAAGGCATGACAGACTCCAGAGAGAGCGCAAACCACAATTTCCATGTCAAATGAGGTCCCATAATACCTGAAAGGGCAGTTTCCGCATCGTGTTTTTGACAAGACAAAGCAGCCAGAAGCATTTGATCAGAACTCAGAAATTGGGCATCCCTCTGCCTAAATAAGTCTACTGTATCTTTGAGTTTACTCAGATTTTTTTTTTTTCCTGCCTGGAAATTTAACTAAAGCACGTCTTAAAGGACTTTAAGAAAAACATTTGTCATTGATGGGACAAACTGCATACTAGAGGAAATGTGACCCACTGTTAGGGCAGTGTCTCAGGAGACAGGACACGAATTTGGTTTTATCTGCAATCTCTTTCATGTGGAACAGTGAAATACTCCCAGAAGGAAAAGCCAAGAAGTCCCTTCCCCAGGAAGGCAAGTTTCTGTAAGCTGCACGGGTATGATTTATCTTCTGCTTTCTCTCATCTTTGTCCAATACTTTGTCAGTACCAATGCCACCACTGTGCTCCATAAGGAGAAAACCAGCATGTACTATTGCAGCCGAGCTTGCAATGGTAGGGCTCAGGGACTTCTTTCGTGATGTGGTGGTGGAAAGCACAGGCTTGAATCTTCTACGATTACAGAGTGGAACCAAAGTCCGCACATACTGGTGAAACGGACTATCATACAGGGACAGGCAGAGAGACTTTTCTGTAAAGACTGACTTCTTCCATTCCCTGTCCCACTGAAGTTTTTTAAGAAAAGCTATGGGCATGTGCCTTCAGAAGAGGAATGCACAGACTGTGGAGCTGGGGTGGAAAATACCATATTCCTGCAGACGCAAGAGAACCCCCCAACTCACCTCACTCACAGTTACCTACCAGCTAATTCAAGGTAAATGCAAGTAGTGTGGCAGTGACAGGTAAGCTCTTGCGTACTTCCTCGTGTGGCTCAGGTCTTACCTTGCGACGGTCAGTTCTCCTCGTACACTGCCCAGAGATCACGGGCATCTAACGCCAGCTCTGTGTTCTAGTTCAGGGTCGAGCATACTAGAGATGCGCCTACCTTCTTGGCATCAAAGTGCAGATCTAGCCCTAAATGACACACGTAACATTTCCAAAAGTGACGTGGGCACTTATGTCTCTAAACCTCAGTGAAAAACCCTGTTAGATTTCACCTACCAGCTTTCACATACTACTTGTTAAAAGAAGTATTTATGGTTTAAGAACTTTTCCCTAGCATTTGTTGTATTTGATTGAGTCGTTCCTGTTCAGAAATTTCAGGTGTAAAGCTGCTAAACAATAGCAGTTACATGTCTAAATCTTACACATGCTATGGATTTCTAATATTACATTTATTAGTCCAAATTATTTTATAGGAAAGGGAAAGATGCTTCAAGTTATTCCTTCAAGTACCTGCTTAGAAATGGGCCATATTTTCAGAACTGGCAAATACTTAAAGGCTGTTAAAATGAATTTATTAATTAAACATACTATGGAATATGGAAAAAGTTTAATCACTGCCATTTTCTTTAGCACCAGAATCTCCAGTGTTGCACTAAAAAAGACTTACAACCAGAGCACAGGCTCAAAGGTCTACAGCTTTTGCAAATAAGCTTCCTCTCCTGAAGCCAACCTTTAGGGAAGTCTGAATCACCAGAAAAATTACAAAGATTCTTATACAGCACTTGAAAAGGTGATAGATAATGACACCACAACACTGTTAAAAAGGAGTACAGGCCAAGGCTCTTTTTTTTTTTTTTTTGCATTCACAGAACTGTCAATCTGAAATAAAACCAGAAAGAAATCTGATGTGCAACATGTCCTAGCCTCCCGAAGTCCTGCAGAGGTGGCAGAAGTGTGAAACTTGAGCTCTTCTGACAAGAGGGTTTTGAAAACCAGAATTCATAAAACTTACAGTAAAAATCCTACTATTTGTTTCAAAAGGAATTTGCTTCAAGAATGTAGGAAAAACTGAAACCACAGAATATTTGCAAGTTAAAGGATGACTTGCAGAAGTCCCTAACTACAAACTAAATACTTTTGCCAAATCTTGCTATGTTCTACATGCATAATGATGTTTTCTACTGCAGGAACCTGCAGATGTAGTAGTACCTGAGCTACTGCAGTTCGACTGGGTATACATACTTTGATGTGAGAAGGGGATTCATGAGAGCTGACAAATAAGACACTTGCCATACGTCAGATGTTGCTCTAGTGCCCAGCACGTGCTTCTGTGAAAGCAACTCAAGAGTATAACGGGTGTAGTAAAATGAAGTTTTCCAAGGATCTTTCATTGTAGTTTGATTCTCTTGGGACTGATTTTGCTTTTAACAAGCTTCATATCTCTTAGGATGTGCAGGAACACAAAGCAGTATGTATGTGCACGCCATATGTGTGTGTGTGTGTATGTGTTTATGTGTATATCCATCCAAATACACGTTCACTGTCTTAATATCCACATAAATATGGTACACATGTTTTTAACAAATACTAAAGATGGTCACCGTAGTGTGTAAGCATAATGCTGCAAAGCCACCAAAGAGACAAAAGCAGAATGCGTAATGAAGTGCTGCTTTTTCCTGCCAGTAATTACATTTGCATGAGAACGACTCCAACCACTATCATTTATCATTTCTGGCGATGGAAATCTACAGTTGCGTGGTTACATATTCTATCCAATTGAGAACCCTACTGCAGCATTAGAAACGTTTGGTTTAGCTTATTACAATATCCTTGAGAAGTCTTCAAGAAATATTAAAACATACAGCTACATCTCTTGCAATACTTCATAATTTACCAAGCACCTAAGATTGACAGGCAATAACGATGCAACTGGCTGCCAGCCTAATCTCCGTAATGACCTGCATTTCACAGTTGTTAACACAGTTATCAGAGTCACACTATCACCATAATTCTGAAGAAACAAAGTGGGAATGACAGCAAAAGGCTTTTTTTGGGAGAAAGAAAAAAAACCCAAACAAAACCCCTGAAATTTATCCTTTAATAACAACATTCTCAATAATCGTTTTCATGTGATTTTTTCCAATGAGTTTTATTATTTATATTAAGATGCAAGCTGCAGCAGTACTTTTGCTGGGGTGCATTTTTCAAATACTTATGTAGGTGCTTGGAGAATCAAACCCTGCAAGACTAATTAATACGCACAAAATTCAGGTAAAATTATCCAGATCAAAATAACTTTTGAAAGAACACACGCAAACATACTGGATGGCTCATGCTAATACACAGAATATAATTATGGAGTAAAACTCATTAAGAACCAACTATAAAACAGAATGTGATCTTGTCTGAAATCTTTCATCTCAATCTTTGAAACTTTTCCTCATCCTGAGGAATTTAGCTTCTTTATAAGGCTGGGAATTACTTAACCCCAGTTAGAATTTCACCTGAACGCCTTATATACAGCACTCCTCCATCTGTAGCACAGTAAAAATTCCTGTGTTAAAAACTGTTAGCAAATAAAATGTCACAATTTTATATTTTACGGTTTAATAACTTCCCTCAAAATGAATGCAGTACTTAATCTGTGCCCAAGCACTACTTGTGCATGTACAGAAACAGTGAATGTTTGCGATTTTTTTTTATTAATTCCCCGCAAACTTGGGAGTCACAGAAGTAGGAAAGGTCTTCCAATGTCAACTCCTATGTCAAGATCCAGGCTGGTAGAAAGACTGGATCCACTTAGTACTTCACCTACTACGTTGGGCATAAAATAAGTTTTTCAAGGTTCTTTCATGGCTCTTGGGATTAATTTTTGGCTTTAACAAGTTTTATAGCTCTCAGGATGCTCAGAAACACACAACAGTTCCTTTCATAGAAGTCTGTATCAAACTACACTGGCACCCAACTTAATATTTCTCCTTTAACCTTGGTATCTACACCAAGCAAGGATGGGAGGCCAAGAAAAACTCTCACAGGCACGGTGCGTCCTGGGCAGTCTGACTTGCCAGTCACCCTTCAGCCACAGTTCTTCTGATTCTCTCTCCACCTCACTACCTGTTAAGGCAACTAAAGAAAGGACACTGTAACCTCCAAATAAAATACACAAGCATCCACTAACACGACATGCTTCTCATCTTTCAGATTTTATAAAAATATGGTTGATGTTTCCCACTATAATTCCTTGCAGAATCCAATTTTTCAACACTGAGAAACAAAACTATTGCAGCAAATAACTGATGATTAATCATGATCAACTGTCACACCTAATTTAACTTTAATTGTGTGACAAGGTTTTCTATACAATCCAAAGTGAAAAAACACATTTAATGTGCAGATGAAGAAAGTGCAATAGCATACCCAGCATCCATCAATTTCTTCTTCCACCAAGAAAGCAGATTTGCAAGTTTAAAAATACTAAATGATTGCTTCTTTTTATCAAGTTATTTACAAAACTACACAAAATGGAGATATATTCTGTATTATTTTTCAATTGCTTTCATTTATTGCTATTTCTTTGAGTCCTAGCAGATTACAGTACTACTCTTCAGTGCTTGAATTAAGAGGATGCATCTTTAGGAGGAATTCATCATATGTGTTTCTCCTCTGTATATAACAGATCAGACCTTATCAACAAGCTGAGCTTACTTCAAAACTAGAAAAAGAAAGAGAAAGAAAAAAAAAAAAAAGAGCTTTGTACTTTTGAAGAAGGAGCTTGCTACACATTCTGAATATATATTTTTTTTTTAAAAAGACGAATGGACAAACTAAGAGAAGCCATCGCAGCACTACAACAGTGACAGGTACAAAAGGAAGACAGAACTGCACTGTACCACTGCTCTGTTAAGCTGATAGAGCTGCCGATGTATCCTTTTAGAAAAGGTAAAACTACTAACACAGTGTAATTTAATGCAGTCTATCTTTCCTATCATCCTAATTTCCAGTTATGTCCCTTTTTGTATCTGCCCTTAAAAAGATTATTGCAGCAATTTGTTAGTTGTAATCACTATTCTTTCAACTCCTGGATTAAGTACACCACGCAATTCACTATGTTAGGATATTGTAGGAACCATGCACTGAGCAGAGATTTAGGAGCTAGCAAGTAAATGAAATACACAGTTTAAAGTTTTGGGGTGACTCAAGGACAACTGCATCTATCCCCTGGGAAAATAAAGCTATTATCAATTACTTGATTGCTCAGTAGAACTGTCCACTTCTATCACAATTCGACCAAAAGCACTGAAATCCACACCAGCACTTAATGATGCACTGAGGAAAGTAACATTGCATTAATAGTGTGAATGCAACTTTGGGTCTACCCTCTGCCTGGGAAAAGATGTAACTTGAAACGCTGTTCTCCTGAATGATATATGCCAACATGGAACTTCGAAATTTCTATAGGTAACATGAATTATTCGGCACATGTGTGAAAATGACATTTTATACTGGGTGACGTGGATATTGAATGGCTATTCCCGATTGCAGCAAGGCTTTAAGGCCTGAAACATTTAATTTATCTTCCACAAATAAGATATCTACTGAGAAGCAACTAAGAAATCTAGTGAAAAGCAACTCAAAGGACATCAAAACCAAATTCACTGGCAAAGGTGTGTTTGCATAGAGACAATTCCTAGTGGTTAAACCAAAAAATTGTGAGTCTGGCGATAGCAACGTCTTCTCAGTTAATGTCTGTCACTCAAAAGTCCCTCCCTGTACCGCTGCTTCTGGAAGACTCGTTTGCTTGCTTATACTTAAAGAAACGTCCGGACCCAGGGTCAAGGTCAGGGGTTATTTACCTTTCCCCGGCTCCCCAAATGTTAAGCAAGAAGTGTGGTCAGGCAACACGAGGCTCTGCTTATCTCCATCAGATTCATCCTCACTGTGCTTGTTTCATGTGACGGTGTAAATCCAGAAAGCCCCATGGGCAGTCGGTGGGAATTACAGCGCAGAAGCCTCACACTCAAGTCCTGAGGGGAAATATTGGCACCCCAGCTCAAAAGGAAACTACCACAACGCACGATAACATTGCTACCCCAACAAGGTTCTAAGAAAAAAAAAAAAGGTAAGAAGGACAAGCATCAAATGATTTTCACCACGTCCTGCCCTAGGCTGGGGTTATATCCGTATCTTGATCTAATAGCCCGAAAGAGAGGACGGGAAGAGACTGGAAGCTCCCTCAGAGCCCGTGGGAACGGCTGAGGGTGAAGCGGGGACTTGGCTGGACCACGGCTGTTAATTGTTTTCCTTGTATTTTGTCCAGTACAGAAGGCTTCACAGTTTGCACATGCAAATAGAAGCCACTCCGGCTCCTTAAGTCAGGGTCATTTTGAGAAGGGAGAAAATGACTATAGAGAAGAAATGAGCGTGCAGTGTACACAGAAGCTGTTACCTTTTAACTTCTTTAATACTCAACTGCAATTGCTGTAAGGGATGGAAATCAATCATTTTTACACTATAAAAATAGTATCTGCTAATTTGAGTTATCTTCTGCATAGCAAACTAGGAGACAAAATGCTGGCCTCTGTAGATGCTGGCATCTACACAAAAATCAAAGAAAACTCCTCTTTTATATTAATTATTCCTGTTACTTTACTTTAGGATTTGCAAAATCAGTTAGAGGGCACATTTCACTTTGAAGACGTTCCCTCAGGTAACAAAGGAGCAGGTAATTTCCAAAAATCCTCTTACAAAACGAAACAGAGATGATCTGAGACACAGAGAGGAGACAGGGAAACACAATTGCCAAGAGCTAAAAGCTTCCAGAACCCCAGCAGCTCTCCGTCAAACGACTGACCTGGAGTGGAGTGCAGCAGCAGATGTTCGGCGGGCCTGATGCCATATAACCATGAGAAATCAAAGCTATTTCTACATAAATCAGAATATTCTTGTCCATCCTTGTGATGAAATATTGCCACCATTCTCTTAATCGTTCCTCACTCAAAACAGTTATACTTCTCTACTGTTATAAGAATGAACGTTCACAAAGTCAACCCCCCACACTTTTCTCACCACTCTCCACTCAATGTTTCTCATTTTCCTCATAAATAAGAATACCAATTAAAAACAAGAACAAACCAAAAAATATATTACAGGATGTAACACAGATTAAAATTATTTTTTTCAAGGCATCTGTAAAATCAAGTTTGAAGAGAAAAATAAGTCAACTCGACAGAACATCATAAATATAGTCTGTGGATCTGACCCAAAAAATGAAGTTACCAATTTTCTATAATCAGAGTTTCAGTCAAAAATATATGACTTCAGCCAAAAACCTGGTCGTAACAGAAGGACAACCTCTGTACAACTTCAATCCATAAAGCGATGACTACCAATTCTCAGTGGTAGCCCAAACTACCGCCTTGTAAAAACATTAACAATCCAAAATACAGCTACCTAGAAGTGCTAGAAGATGTTCTGAATAAAACTATATGAAACCGTATAACTGCTAAGGTTTGAAGACTGACAGTTTAAGAGTCCACTCAGAAAGGCATCTGTTTTGTATAGGTTAAAAATATATATTTATATAACTATATAAACATATAGATACAAGAAATATTTTCCCAGCCGGGCAGCAGACCTGTGAACGGCCTGCATTTTGTTTCACAGTGCCTTCCGCTCCTGAGAATACTGTACTATGGTGGTATTAAGATGATTACTTGAGAAACGGTTGAAGCAAGCCATCCTTTGCCAGCATATAAACCCAGAAATTAAATTACGGCCAACATTTCCCAAGCAGTTAACATTTTAACTAAGTGTCTAAAAGAGCCAAGTAGTACAACTACTTGACAGATACCTGCCCTATCAGTAAAATAGTGTTTTAAAGCATTATAAGCCATTGTTATAAAGAAACTTTCTGACTCTTGACCAATGTAACTATATATTAACAACTTGTTAAAATATCCACTAATAATTTATTAAGCCTTAATTAACTACAGCCGGATATAGCGGTGACCTTTAATACCATGACATGCTAGAGACAGAGAGTTGTTAAGAGACCAAGGACCTTTAGTCCTTGGGACAAGGACCTTTGGATAAGGTCTTGAAGTGACCAAGGATCACTTCAAGAATTAAGACCACTGAATGCTACACAAAAGCCGATGCGTTTCTCCAGCTAAGGGTAAGTGATGAATCATCACACCTACATCACACTGCTCCTACAGCATTACAGCTGGAAACGACCTAGGGATCACCCAGAGAAAGAGTCGGCCAACTACCACCCCTCAGAACTCCCAGCTATGATCCTTCACCTATCCCGAGTGCAAGGGATTTGCCAGGAGGTGCACAAGTGTTCTCCCAACATCAACCACCAGGCAGCTGCTCGATCCCCAGTCTCTCTCCATTGCAGATAATGGAATCACTGACTCAAACTCCCTTCCAAACCTCACCTGGCCCCTCCATCCTCTGGAAAGGCCGCTGCTCCTTCTTCTGTTTCAGTCAGTCCAGACCCAGATCAAAGACTTCTTGCAGGAACTGTTTCAGACACATTTGGTCCATGGTTTTCTCCACATTTCTGGACCTGTAACTTTCCGTCAACTTCCCCAGACATGGGTCTCAGGAAAAAAGTTTTGCTTAAACTCCTACCATTTGGCTTCTAGTTTCAAACTAGCTCCCCTGACATAGCTTTCCTTCGGGCGATGCAGGAGCTCACTTTGGCTTATTTGTTGTAGTTTTGTATGATGCTTGAGCATCTCCTGAAGAGGACCTATACAAAGCTATTGCATCCACCCCCTTTCCTATTTTTTGCGATGCTGCAAGGACTGTTTCTTTACTGTATTTTCTAGGTACTTCTGGTGCCTCTGCAGTTTAAGGAAAACTTCTTCTTGCTCCCTCTGCACCAACATTATTTCTTCCAGCTGATACTTCATTCTCACAAATGGCGCGAGGATATACTTTATTCTCACAAATGTCTCACGGCTTGTCCTGTCACTCCATCCCAAGTTTCCTACCATGATTATCAGCGAGTATTTGCTCTGACGTGTATATATATATATATCTATATACCTGCCAGCCGGTCAAGCCATCACAGAGAAGGTTGAGCTTCCTTTCCGGTAAGAGCTTTCATCCCACCAGGCTTTGCTTTCATCCACCTTTCTCACAAGCCATCCCATCCCAAGTTTCCACACCCAACTACGGGTTCCTGAGCTTCGAGTGGGACAGTGCTCCTCAGCTTTCCTTCTCAGATCTATTTCTGAGCCTCACCGGCCAGGGCCAGCCTCGGCTCCTGGGGCAGGGCCAGCTGGGCTTCATTCTCCTCTTTAACGCCTTCTTTACCACAGCAGCCTTGGCAAAGAACGCTATGGACGTAAAAGCGTTGAGAGGCACGCGAGACTGAATTTAAAACCCAAATGCAGGAAAACAACTACTGACCATATAAGTATTGAATTACTTTGGGCCTTATTGTCCTTTTCACAGGGATGACTTTTTTTGCTTGAAGAGCAATAATGTTTAAATCATGGGGATTTCTAGCGTAGTAAGACGCTATTCCATGGGCAATGGGTAAGTTTAACAGGGTTCTGATTTCATCTACAGGTCCCTTGCTAATACCACCACAGGGGAAAAATAAAAATCCTGAAAGAAACCTAGGACTCCCAACCATGAAAACAAATAGCACCTGCAGTCAGTAGCTACATCTATCTAAGGCATCAAAGCAAGTCTTTTATCTCAGAGATGACCAACCTATCCGGGCATGCTGCTGTATAAATAAAACCATCACAAGGAGGACAGCCACGCCAGCACGGGCACCACCTATGCTGGCAGACTGAGGGCAGTGGGGACACTCCAGTGGCTTCCCGGGATTCCTGCTCCATCGATGCAGAGGAGGCTTAGGCAGCGCAGAGAGCTCGTTCCCAAGGCAGTCCAGTGACCCCCATCTCATTACACCACGCTCCATCGTTTCTTCCCAAAAGCAGTGGTTCGGGTTAGCCAGCAGCCCCAGTACTAGCACATCCATGCTGCTGATCAAATACAGAGTAGCTCCAGCTATTGAATATATAATTAACCATCGCATATATATATATATCTATCTAGCATTTGAAAAGCTTCACAATCAGACCCTTGACAGCTTTTCCTTACTAAAAGGATTCGGCACACGATCTCTTTCTTCTCACATCTGGTATCTGGGGCTGGGAGGCAGTACGGATTCAGATTTGCAGCATTTGCACCTACAATTTTGGCTCTCCAAACTTTGAAAAGCTACACAGAACGCTTTCAAAATCAAATCTGAACCCGTAAGATGAGAAACAGAGAAATAGATGTGGATGTGCTCATTGGCAGACACCACAAAAGGAGCAGCTGAAGAGAAGGAGGCCAAGAACAAAAACCTTAATGTAGTTCATGATTCAAGAAGGTGGTATTAGATGAGCAAATGCTTCAGTAATATGCTGAATCCATTAGCAGCTCCAAATCAGACAGACAGTCCCCATGGATTCGTGTCACAAAACCTACATTTATAGGAAGACTATTCCCCTTTGCAGGAAAGGCTTACCAAGAATAAAAACCCTTGTAATGAAAACCAGCAGTGAGAATAAATTACCATAAATTCTTTGTATTTCAGCTGCATGGATAATATTGTGGATATGAACTTCACACTCGCCGCACGAGAACATTACTGAATATCCTGATGACACCCTGATCGCAAACAAGGATGAAGAAGCTTTAATCCAACCACGTTCTCTTTTTCACTCACACAACCCATGTTTGCTGATCTTCCTATTTAAGACAAAGTTGATCTTGAAATAGTAGGTCCGATTTTATCTTAACACTTAATAAAAAACACCCTTGATAGTGCATACGTCTCCCCCCACCCCATTTTCAGAAGATGAAATTTTGACACTCTCTCTTGCACATGACTGGATTTTCCAGATACATAATTTAGATATCCACTTCATAAAATATGCAGCAGATATATTTTCCAGAATACTATCCTGAAGAAACAGCATTAGCTATCATTTTCCAAGTCTCTAAGATGTTTATGGAGGGAATGCAAATTTATTCATCTTTTGGTACATGCTGTGAAGTTACCTTCTAAACTACTACTATGTTTTACCTATTTTTGATTTATCATCCAAATCGGAAGAACAGCGATTATTTCTTTACTCTCATAACTTCAGATCTCAAAGAAGAACCAGGAAATTGAGACTGACCATTCAAGTGTCCTGCTACATTCTTCCTACATGAACTATGGATTAATCTATATATTAAAAATTAATCTATGCAGAGAGATCAAATTTCTATCTTTTTGCATATAGATATGCACCAATCCAAATGTGACTGGCTGCAGAGAACATAACTGTTCTAGATTTTAGATTTCTCTCACTCTTCTAAGGAAATTAAAATTTAGAATTATTCCTTCCTACATTGTGCAAATCTTTTCTTGTAATTATTTGGGATTTGAACTACTGCATTAGCTACAACCTCTGGTTTCAGCAATATGATAGCCTTTATATGTATGTGTCTGCACATGTGTATATATAGACACCTGTATATTAACATAAACGCATGTCCTCCATTTTTTATGATTTTTAGATGCTCTACTATTTTATACAACAGTGAAAATTAAATGCTGAATTTAAGTTTTTCTTGATTTCATTCACAGACCCCTTGAAAGTAGTGCATGGACTGTGAATAGTCCATGGGCCACACACTGAATAACGTTATTTCCATCTAAACCTTGGCTAAACTATTTTAACTCAAAATACTTTTACTCACTTAAACCATCCAGATCTCTAAATCTAGATTTAGTTTACTAAGTTACCGCAGCTTGGCAAAGCTGACCTTTTTCACCTCCTTCAGCTTACGCAAAGAATTTTCCTGATGTCACTATCCATTACATCATTAAGTTTTGATGGAATTATATACAGGTCTTCCATCTGAGTTTGTAAATTGTTCATGATAACTTTGCAAGAGTCACTTGGAGCGATGTCTTCAGCTTTGTAGTCAAGATTTACCTACGTTTGCCAATCCTAAAGCTTGTTTCTGAACAATAATTGTCTATATTCTTTTGCTATTCACCATATTTTTTGACATCTTCAAATATTCTTCTGTCTCCATCTGCTAAGGCATAAGCTCCAGGTATCACAGCACTCGAAGTCTCAAAGACAAGTGGTGTAGATATACAACACATTCGATAGAAAGATATTTCGTTCTTGGATAAGCAGCACAATGGTTTTAGTTCAAATTACTGTTCTTCTTCTTTTTTCACAACCAATCACAATGAACCTGGAAATGTTAACTTTGGCCCTAATTTCTTCTTAGGCAGCTATCCATCAGCTTTCATCAGTATCAAGACCATACAAGTTTAAAATTGCAACTACTAAAAATCCACACCCAGAGAGACCAGAGTCTTTGATTTATAATGGGTATTTAGCTATCGGGCGCCAAACTTTCACCAAGTATAAAATCACCAAAAGCAAAAAAACCCCAAGTGCTAATATATTTTTCTTTCTTACATGCCTGACTTTTTGTTGTTGTTGTTTATTCCTCTTGATGTAACCAACTATAGAATTCTCTATTTTAAAAGTCAATGTAGGAGAAAGAAGACACTGTCAAAGTAACTTCAAAGCTACCTATACACACTTGGTGTCCTGCAGATGCACTTAAGTCACCTTTTTGGGTTTTTTTGCTACTTGAATCCCCGACAAACTGAACTAGCGCCTCGGCACATTGACCTGGATTTCTCAAACTGCAATGCATGTGCAGAGACAAGAAGCACTTCAAAACAGTACGTAGCCCTTGGGCTAATGCCCATTCAAGAAGGTCCAACCTACCCTACTGTCCAATGGAAGAAATCAGGAAAAAGTTTGGAAGGCAGTTCCCTAATCTGTTGGGGAACCATGAGAAAGAAATAGCCTGGATTCACTACTGCCTTTGTGACCTCCTCTACCCAGCTACTTATTTGCAAAAGCAGAGGCACTTCTTTTGACAGCCAGGAAAAAAACCCACCACCAAAACACACAGTAGTGTGGAACAACGCAGCAGGTCTGAAATACGCATTGAAAGTTAAACTGGCTTGGCTAGAACTGTTAACTACCACTTGACTTACGGCTAACTTGAGATCTGAAATCTTGAAGGCAACTGCAAAGCTCAGTACTGAGTACACCACATCCCAGCCCAATCACTCCAAGCTCTCAGTCTGGGGAAATTGTGAGGATGTGAATCCCATGAAAAATAAGGGCAGAGTTTATACTGTGATCAGAAAAATTACGCACATTTCTGTGGGGACTAAGTGAAAATCGGATGAAGATTTTCTGTTACGTTGGGCAAAGAAGATCTCCACGCTGTGCTACGGCCACAAGCGCAACAAAAGTGATGCCAGTCTTACTCCCTGGGGCTAGCTAAAGTTAGTCCCTCAATGCAGCTGTCAGCCAACACGGAGCAGCTGCTGTTCAATATTACATAGCATCCACGCATCAGAAGCGGCTCTCAGACTCGTGTTTGCAGGAACGTTGCTGCTGGGGGTTTGGTGGCCTTGCCTGAACCACTCTGACAGGGTCCACAATAGCAGCGTAGAAGAGGGAGCTGCATTCTTCTACAAAGGGAGCTCAAGCGCTTCCTAAGGCGTAACTGACCTTCCACCCGTTCCTGCCGGCGTTTGGAAGGGCGCCTGATGCCTTGGAAGCTCTGTAACACTGAGTAGAAGTGGCCGTCAGGCATGTTTATCACTGTGTTACACAGCTCCAGAGTGAAAACGGAGATGAGATGCAACTAGACAATCTTCTGGACTGCTGAACTGCCCAAGGAACTCCCTCACCAATGCTGCGCTTCTCTGCATTTTTTTTTTTTTAAAGTAATAAAACAAAACCTAACACAGAATCACTTTTTTC
The DNA here is from genome assembly GCA_013401275.1 of Pandion haliaetus. Classification (NCBI taxonomy): domain Eukaryota; kingdom Metazoa; phylum Chordata; class Aves; order Accipitriformes; family Pandionidae; genus Pandion; species Pandion haliaetus. The sequence goes on along the minus strand of VYZV01005558.1, from coordinate 225,123 downwards.
TCTGTTCCTTCTCATTCTTTGAGAAAACAGCTATTAATTACAAAGTTTATGTTTGTTTCTTTTTGAAGCATGCAATTTCTTTTTATTTTCAAGGATTCCCCACCCCCCCCACCCCCCGGTAAAAAAGAACTGCTCATACTACGTATTTGCTCAGGTTGTCACGCTTTCTCTTAATTACTAACTGCTTTTAGCTCAATGGAACAAGAACTGTAATAATTTATGCTTAGGTTCAGCAAAATGGAGTCCTGACCCAGAGGTGCTATAACACTTACTGAAATATCTTAGGTCTACAGAAATTTCTGCACATGTACATAAACATGTCACTGAAGGAAGAAAACATTCACCCTGTCACTCGAAAACTTACAGCACTCAGAAGATGCCCTCCTTTTGACTGCTGGGGCGAAGGCAATGACACATCAACTTAAGCCTCGCAACGTGGTAGGAAATTCCATCTTTGTTATTCATGAGTGGCTTGTGCTATAGCCGAGAACAACACACCCACAACACCTTTGCGGAACTGCACTCATCTCTGACAGGTCACAACACGCTGGATGCCCCAAACAAGAAACCTAAATGCCAGAAACAGTTTCTTCTGCCAGACAGGGCTGTCGAATTCTAGTTCATTAAAAGCATAAATGTTTCCTTGAGAGTATTGTGGATTTAAACTGTATTTTATTGGTGACATTTACCAATGCGCTACGGTAATTCGGTCACTTGAATAGCTGGTATTTCTTCACTAAACATCTTCCTCTATTCACCAAGATGAGACATTATTCCCAGCAACGCTTTTTTCCTCCACACAATTAAGCCTAGGGTTTGCCTCTTCACAATCACTCAAATCTGGAGTAATTTTACTGCCCCAATACACTTTTTCAGGGAAGCCTTCTTTTCTACTAAAACCATCATTCCCAACAGCATTAATAAAAGCTGCAGAGGAGCAGTTCAAGGGGTACGACAGAGAGGTTGCAGTGGAGACTTACGCAATACTTTCTCTGTAATAACGACTTTCTGGGCTGAAGCTTTCTTTTAACCTCGGCCCAGGGCTGAATATGTTGAAGACAAGAGTCTTTAAAAGTTCCTAAATACTAGAGGAGGGATGCTCTAAAGCAAACCCCCAAAAGAAGAACAGAGACAGAAAGGACAAGCATCTTTGAAACGTCATACACTCAAAAGAGCGAGGGAATGACACGGTGCCGCTGGTAGCACTGTGGTAACTCAATCTGATGATGCATAACGTCCCACTCATTTATATTCCTAATAAATTAGAAGATTTTAACATAAAACTTTAAATTACTTCCGAAGTTAACAGTCAGATTTCCCCTTGAGGGAAAAAAAAAATTAAAAAAATATTACAAGCAAGTTTCTTTTTGCTCACAACTCGCATGAACTCGGCCCTTCGGGATAGTCTTTACGCAGGGCAGACCTCCCTGTGTGTCCCCCGAGCAGCCAAAACTCCCGCAGGGAATGCAGGTAGGGCAGCAGAAATGAGATTACCTTTTGCCGGTTTACTTCCATCTGTTTGGAGAAGCGCTGCAGCCTATGCGGACAGAGAGACTCGCCCGCGCAGGGAGGGAACTGTGCCCAGAGCGGGACTGTGGGCAGCAGAAACACGTCGGCACGGCCGCGGAGCGTGAAACACGGACGGGGTACTACTGCCGGGAGTCCTGCTGGGGGATGGATTAAGCTGCAAAACTGCAGAAATCTGCCGAAAAACGCAGGTATGCTCTTACGCCTGTTGCACAGAGTATCTCAGGTTTAGCAGATGCCCAAAGTGGGTATTTATAAAGCACAGGAGAGAGCGAGTCCATCCCTCCCTATCGCACCCGGGCACATGAGGAACCAGAGCCCATTTCCAGGTGAAGCCTCACCTCGCAATACATTCTTAAAATGTCTAGGCAAGTACTACTAAGTAATGGTAGACTTTAACTTTACAGGGGATAAAACCTGGTGGCTTTATGGAAGTGTTTTAACCCCTACTGTTTCGGGTCCCTGTTTCTCCTCACGTCGTGCGCGCCTTTCCAGGAGCAGCGGCTGTGCCCTCAGCACGAGCCCCGTCTGCTTCGCCTCCAGCTTCTCTCGCATCCCCCTCGCTTCTCCTCTCTTCCCCGTCGTCCTCTCTCCCCTTTGCTCTGCAGAGCTCCCGCCAGCGCTGCATCTCGCGCTCCTGCCGCTCGTTCCCCCGGCTGCAGCTCCGCTCCGCTCGCCACCGCAGCACCCGCAGCCCCCTCAGAGCACCTGGGGCCACGGGCCCCACCAGCTGACTGCAAAGCAAAGGCTTGCAATGCGTACCGTCTCTTTTCTCCTACCCCGTGCCACCCTTCCCGTGTTTCCTTAGGCCTCCGCTCACGTAATTCTGTGGAATTCAGATACTTCACTCGAAGTAATAAAAAACTCCCGTGGACACCAGATGGGCACTGGCAGAGCGCTAATTTGGTTGCAAAGGAAAATCCAGCGCTCTCGTGAGAACACACGGATGGGCCTATGTTTTTGCACAGCAGCAAAATTTGCCATGCCTCTCCCGCTGTACCCAATACATGCTCCCGCCTGGCACTCTGCTCCAGCCTGCCTCGCACCTTCTGGGACGCTCTGGGACACTCATCCAGATTGTGTTCCTGACAGAAACAAGATGCTGGAGTATTTTTGAGTCTCTGCCCTCTGATGTCTGCTAGACCTATTTGAAACAGCAATGACACTGAAGATAAACGCGTGAAACGTTTGCAAGGCGCTTCTATCCTGCAGCAATGCTGATACTCGGAAAGACATTTGTGCAACGCCCCATCCACGAGCCAGCCCAGGGTTTCATCATTTACAGCTCAAACGTCTCGCCTGCATTCATATTAAAAGCGGCACCACCTATCAATAAACTTTTATTTTTACTACTTCAATTCACCTTTAATATTTAGAGAGCCTACAAACGGCCATGTAATAATCCTCTTTTTATTTTCCTCAGAATACTTTTGAGAGGAGAGAAGTACTGCTATTCCCACCACGCGGTTAGGGATAAGGTACAAAGTCCAAGACACTTGCTGAACTCCTATGCAAGAAGTTCAGCAGGAACCAGCCAAGAACTTCTGGAAGCCACCCAGCTCCCACAAATCCAAACGTGCTGGGAAAAACACTCCCTACGTCTTGCATGTGCAACAGATATCAGAGCTGCCATATCAGCTCGGTACCAGATAGGTAATGGCCACTTACCATCCCTTATACGACTGCAGCTTTCTTTTTACACCTTACAGGCGCCTGCATGCAATTATATCAGCTTATCTAAACCAGACATAATTCCTCTGCAGAGCTCCGGCCGTACACACATTCTCAGACCATCCGGGCTGCAGCAGTGCTCCTCCTTTAAGTAGTACGTGCTTGATTTGGGAAGTGGTTTTATGCCTGTCTTTTCTGTCAAAGTTTCGCACAGACTGGTTAGTATGCCGCTGTACTTTACATCATCCTGAATAATTAATAGTTTGCCAGTTCTTGAATATATTAGCGGTGAAGAAATATTGCTTGAACTTGTGAACTGTGATCAGCTTGCTGCAGAAGAGAAAATCTTTTCTCCTCCCTTCATTACTTCTTACAATACGTTCAAAGAATTCTTTTGAACAAAAAGACAATATTGCAACCTACTAATACTCATTCAATACAATAAATCTGCCGCTTTTGTTCTACAGATACACAGCGCTGGAAAGGCTAAACAGCAATTATAAAAGGAACATGTTCTTAACAAAAATTTATCTCTCTCCTTCTCCTTCAGCGATCGTAACGCAGGCACTTACCATTCCCAAAGCAATCTTACAACAATCCTGGCTAAAGGTGCTCTTAAGTGCAAATAAAAAAGAGGCTGGGCGAAAAATCTTGAAGGGAAGAAGTCATGCAGTCTTCTCTGCTCTCTCATAGTCTTTGCCAACTTCAGTAACTGGTCCTAACCAGAGATGCAGAAACAGGAGCAAGGAGGCCGGGCTGGTACCCCAGACGGCCACGGACCACCTGGGTGACACAGGGCAGGTCACGGCCACCCTTTGCCTTCCTCTTCTTTTCTGACAAACAGTCTCTCAATAAAATATATTTTGTTGTTTGAGGTTTTTTAAAATACAAAACAAAACAAAAAAATCCGAGTCCCAAGGAATGGGATTTTTTTTTTTTTTTTTTTTTTTTTTAAGGTTATATTTACTTCATTACAAACACTAAGAGCAATGTCAAAACTTCTGTTGCTGACAGACTTGTCTACAGCTCTCCCCTGGGGACTCTCTCCTGTCTCCTCATGAAGTACGTGTAGATAATGGCTGTCCTTGAGGAAGGGCTGCAATGCTGGGGCTGGCCCTGAAGTTCCCACACGCTAGCAAGGAAAAAAAGTTTCCAGATTTTGCTTCCACTCTTCATTCTTTCACTGCAGTTTGTTTACTAAGTCAGAAGAAACACAAAAGTCACTTTTAGAAATAAAATGGAAAAAAAGATGCGGCCAACTTGGATAAACACGTATTGAGTACGAAAAACCTCAAAGCGTATTTCCAAAAGCCCAACTGAATGCGCAGAGCCAGCAAGTCCATGCTGGCTGCCCAGTTATAGAACTTGTCAGCACACTTCAGAGTTTCCTGAATACTCAGAACAAATTTTAGAAAGACAGGGAACTAACCTATGTCCAAAAGTCCTTACAGATACTGTTACCTGCGATTTTTACTTCATTCGAAGCAAGCTGTTGACTCAGTTCTATTACTGTAAACTTGTATTTTTACAAACAACTTAATGACAAAAAGAGACCACATAGTTCGAATTACTATTAAAATAATGTACAGGCTGGTAACTTGCTGTCACAACCCGGGCCCATTCTCTGCAACACTGGCGAATTTGTACTAAGATGCTACACAGCCTCCTTGTCAAGTCCTTAACACATTTTAATTTCATGCTTTTAAAAAAAAATTCTGCTGCTTCTTGTTGTAGTTGCTTGTGCACAAAGCAAAGTATAACCTATATCCAGCTACATTCAGAATTCATCCTTTGATGCTTTAGACCCCTAACCAATTTTTAGATAACTGATCATCTTATAAACCAGAGCACACCATCCTGCCTTTTAGGCTTGCTTTATCTCGCTGTATTGGAAACATATCGGGAGCACAAAAATCTATGTCTGCAGAAAGGATCTGTACGCACAGCAGGTGATAAATTATCGTGAAGATACACTATAAAGCTCTGATGGGTGAAAGGCAGACCGCTCAGCTCCCTACGCCACGCGCTGCGCAACAGCAGTTGACATCTTTATCAAAAGTGTTCTTATTCTGTTTCCATTATAATAATATCCAGAATAACTTCACTGATCTGAATACGTTAAAAAAATGCATTCCTCCCTCTAACAGAGGCACATTTGTGTAAGCAACTTCACGCAGTAGACACAGCTTCCTAAAAGACCTGTTCTTGGGGCTAATAAAGGGAAAAAACTAACATGACCATACATAAATTAACCACAGCCCCGGCTCTGTAATGCACTGCTTGAAAGGCAATTTTTAAACTATAAAGTGGTTAATTTAGCTGTAAACCTGACCAGCTTACACATTTCAGCAACTTTTCACTATTGTACTACACTGTTGTACTTAATTATTGTAAATTGTGCAATTTTGATTTAGCATGTATATTCAATGTAAGTGATTACCACAGACTCTTTGGTATGCACAGCATACTGCTCAGTGCCCAAGGTCTTACAGAAACAAATTTTGGGGAAAAAACCCTGGTATTTCTCCACCGCACAAATACCATTCCACAATAGAAGCACCTGTATGAAGAGCAGATTTGTGGTTGCGCTTACAACTTCAAATGCGGCATTTCCTTATATTCAACCGGTCTGAATATGTTACCATTCTCTCTGAGCCCAGTACTTCTCATAGCGAGATCTATAAAAAAGGCTACTACTTCAGATTCTTAATACAGCATTTGGCTTACCTTGCTCTTTTGGGACAGAAAAAGAGATCAAAAATTAAAAGAACATATAAAAATTTTAAAAAACCCCTCTTCTCAGTACAAATTTTAGTAGCTAGTATAGCAGGGGAGATACCTTTTATCTTTTCAGAACTGCTTAACCACTTTCAACATAGCTTAAAATATATATATATACATACACACACATATATGTATCTCCAAATATATTTTGACAATCACAACTGAAAGGAGACTGAGCCAGCAATATTTCAGCTCAAAGGTAAAAGCATGAGAGATTTATGCATGAAAGAAATCAGGTAACTGCAGCACAAACTCCCACCCACCATAAACATTTTAACTGCTATTAAAAAAACCTGTAACTGAAAAATAGCATAGAAACAACACACTGGTGTAGAAAACGGGGAATTTTTTTGGTTCTTAACTAGACAGACTAGATTTAAATTCAAATCATGTCTCGGCATGTATGAGACAACAGTCTCACACAGCATCCTTTTTGCAAATTACATCATCAAATAAAATAATACTTTTCTTCCACGGTTGCTTTTTAATGGACACAAATATGGAGCTTCACCTAAGCTTGGTAACATGCAATCTCATTACTGAAAATGTACTGACCTCCAGAATCCAGACTTACAAAACTGAAGTGTAATACACATTAAGGGAACTAATCTCATAGTATTTTAAATTTCCTGCATGAATAATTACCATGCACTTCTTGTTTGCCACATATTTTGCCCTAAGAGGGGGGTAGGTGATACAGTGGAAATATGGAAGACGACTTGGTGCACAGCAGCCTCAGCAGATGCCGTGGCCCTTGTACCCAGAGAGGGAAGGCGGCACGGAGGAGTGCACGGGCCAGGGCCAGTGGTGAAGGAGGACCAGGGGTGCAGGGAGGTTGGACTAGATGAACTCCGAAGGTCCTTCCAACCCAAACCATTCTGTGATTCTACAATCGGGCCTGTGTCCTACGATGGGCATAAATTTGAGGGTAGAGGGCAGAGGAGACCAATGTTCCCACCTGGAGATGAACCTGGAGTTGAGGACAAGAGACATTCGGGTTGTCACGCTGCAGGGTCTAACTCATGGCTACGGGAAGGAAGAGAAGCAGTGGGGCACTGACCCAGTTTTGGAGAGCGTGCCACAACTATATCGTATTTTTGCCTTGAAATTCACTCAGAACACTTGAAGATTCTCCTGCCAGAGATTTTTAAATGACAAACTAAGTGCGCACAGCAATCCAAAGAGACACAGCTCTGCTTTTTGTTTGGAAAGGTTAAGATGAAGCACAGGAAGAGGGGAGCGTAATTGTTGCAAAACACAATATTGCCTGAACATCTCCCTGTTGGGAAGAATTGCTTTTGGAGAGTCTCCGGTTGCTCAGGTGAGGCATTTCTTATCTGAAAGAACAAGAAATGAAGTTACAAGCTTACTTTGTCAAGACAGACATGAAGAATGACATACACAAACAAAGGAAAGCAGACTTCCACTTTTTGATGTACAATTAACTGCACGTGTATCACTTCCTGAAAACACAAGGCACTAATCAAGTGTGCAACGTACCTATTTCTTTTCATGATAGCAGGGCCTGAAAGATAGTAAAGAAATTATTTGGGGGGACTGCACAAAGGTACAGGATTAGCGCAGAAGAAAAAGATGCTAGCAGAGACAGGCTGGGGGAAAGTACTAAAGCAAGGAAAATTGCTTTTGGAGTAAAGGAATTAAACGAAAGCGCCAAAGGACTTGCGCAAAAAGCGCAATGGAAGCGCAAAACCCCCCAGGACTAGCGAGCTAGAAGGGAAGGGGATCTCCCAGCTGATGCAGCAGCAGGAGATTGCCCACTGGTGGCAAGTCCTCTCCACGCTAACAACGTGAAGGTCCACCCCTGTCCTCAGCTAGCCTGACCGTGCTGAGCAGTCCATAACTGGTGTCTGAGGTGCAAAAGCCAAGGCCGTAAAACACAGAAGAGTTAGCTGAAAGAACAAAGGTTTTACTCAAAATGGTGAAAATTCAGGAGCCTGTCAATGAGGACAGCAGCTCCAGTCCGGCATGCATACAGGGGAATATCTGAAGCTACCTCTAGACTGCTGCCTTTTCTTTTTTTTTTTTTTAATCGACTGTTAATAGTAAGACAAGCATAAGGCAGACTTCTTTAATGCAAAAAATCAAGTATCGTGCCAGTTCCTATTGGGAGGGAGTGGGAGGAGCGAGGAGTCTCAAAGGAAGTTTAGGTTATTTCAAAGGAGAATAAACCACTAGCCTGAGATCTGTTGAATGATGGAAGCGTGGAAGAATTAAGATGGCTATGATGTATAAGAATATTGATTATTCCCGGGGAAAGTGTATTTAAGCGAGCAACAACTCTCATCAGTGAGAGACTGAATTAGTGCCCAGATCTGTCTTATGAAGACATCAGCAGACAAAAAGGTTCCTCTACTCAAACCAGGAAAAGAGAAAATGCTGACTACGAACCTGATAAATGTGTAATAGAGCTACCAAAATAGAAACATTTTACACATACAAGAAAAACAGGCATTACCCAGCACAGACTTTAAACAGGAGCAAATCTACAGAGAAGGGGATGATTAATGAATATTTGAGTTCATGTGTTGTGAACAACATCGCTCCATACAGCAATCTAAAGAACAGGAAAATGCATTATATAAGTTTGGTTGTGATATTCTTCTCTTTTCGCATTACTGACCTCATTGTATTGCAATCTTACTCTTTCATGCCTCCGCAAAATAAAATACTAATGGATTTTGAGCTCTACAGGCTAATAATCAAAGATTTCTGATTTTTCAAGCTATGCTGATACAAATAGTTTCATTCACACGGACGTGTTTCCAGCGGCACAGTAATGGCCATTAAATGTTTCACAGCACCCAAGCTAAAAAACAGAAGCTTCTTATTTGCAGACACATAATGCTTCTATAATATTGGAAGTTTCCACTGAAAACCCGAGCTAAAATCCCAAACCAAACCTTTTCACACAGAGAAGGAAAAACTATCACACATAACAGATTTTATTTTTTTTTTAAATCAAGTTATTTTTAGAAACTAAAATATCTTCATTTCTGAAGAGGGAAGGTGTCTTATCCAGGCAGGGTTTCACATAGCTGCTTTAATAATCACACAGAACTCGGAGTAAGATGCAAGGACTATTTTAAAGTTCTTGAGCGATAAAGCCAGAGACTACAAAGATTTACAGTAACATAAAACGCACACTGCTCTAACAGGCAAATTAACTTCACAAGTGTGACATGCGAGTGCAGCCCTGAAGAAACACACGCTGCTATCGTACTTCATCACATACAACAGTCTTTGGCACCTAAAGCACAGACAGAAATAGCTTATAGAAGACATTAAACAACAGAAACTCGTCCTGGATATAGGTCCTGAATATCACTGTCAGTTGTTCCCAGGAAGGCAGAGCATGCACTGACCCAGGAGGGACTCCTCCACGCGGTTAGCAGAAATACAAAACAATTATACCCCACAATAACTTCAGCACTTCACTTATAAAAAAAAAATCCTCCTTTTCACAATTAACAAAAAAAGAGGAAAAGAAAACAGGAACCTGTCTTCTTAGCAGGAGGACAGCACGGGGCACGTGAGGATTTTAACTGAAAGAGCCCCTGCACCTTTCTGTATTCAGAGTTCTTTGTTGCCTGACAGTAAATTGGAAGGATGGTCACATTTAAAAGTAAAACCATCAGGCTGTGTGTCTCTGGAAGGCTGCAACAGAGCCCCCGAATGAGTAAGAAGGAAAGCACGTTACCTTTAGCAAGTCTCCTCAGGATTTGACATCGGCATTTAAAAGAGACAGCTATCATTCTCACTGCCTGCCTCCCTGGCAAAGCGCGCCCAGGGCTCTGCTCGGGCGAATGCAGCAGGAGCCTGTGAATTCCTCCTCCCGCACATACCAGGCGTAAGGTAGCCCCGGCGGGGAGTGACAAAGCTTAATTCCTCTTGGCTGATGCAGAGATCAGCTCCGTGTCATCCGGCAAAGCTGTGTCATTCACTACTACCTGCGTGGGGAGACGAAGGGCTTAAAAAGCCGCGATTTCTTTAAAAGCTAGAAAGCATCCAACTGCATGCATGGACACGGATATTAGAGGGAGCCTTTCCCCAGTCTCTCGCGTTCCCTGACTGTGCAGGGAGCGATGGTTGCTGTGCCCAGCAAAGGGCCCCGTGTTTCAGCACACGCGGCGATTTTTCTCCTCTTTCCTCGCATCTTTCCTTTCCCTTACGGTTCCCTCCGGACACATAGGGCAAAAACACCAGGAGCCCTACTTCTGGGGGAGAGGGAGCCTATTTCAAGTGGAAAATATTCTAACCAAAGCGATATTAAAGATTTAATCTTACAGATCTGTAGGGAAGAAGAAAAAGCCTGATTTTATCACCAGGAAAGCTTTTCGACAATTGTAGACAAGTATATTACAGCTGTTGAAGCACAGACCACAGGGGGAGGGAGAGAGTCGGAGGGAAGTGATGGATTGTTGTGTGTGGGCAGGACCACCGAGCATTTGATCGCACCAAAATAAATAAAATGATGCCGCATAGAAAACACACAGTGAGTCAGATTTTCTCCCCTCGCTAGAGAAGTCAGCAGCTTTCACTGCACCCGAGAATTTATTTCGCCAAACATTCCACCATTCGTAAGATTTCTTCAGCCCACCAGGAGTTTTGTGTTCTCTTATTCCTATTCAGACAGCAAATTAACCTGCTTTTACAATTCATTCAGAAAATGATGGAGCACACCGCTTAAGCGAGAGCTCCATCCCACCTTTATGGAGCCAAAAAATTACTAATGGACAGAACTCCACACTCATACTAAAAGCCAAGCAAACCAACCAAAATAAGCCATGTAAAGTTTGTCAATTCAGATTTACGTGCTGCATCAGATACTCTCCTTTAAAACAATAGATCGTTATTTCTTTGTCAAGACTTCTGCTTCACTTGCGTGATAAATTTAAAACTGTCTTCATATGCTCTGTCCCATTCACCTGCTTTGATTACAACATTGCTCGGATCATCTTCTGCCACCTTTTATCCATCGCTGTATTTAACGTTGTGGTCCAGCGTTAGGGTGCACATCACCTACCGTCAACGGCAGCCAGCCAGGAGGAGGCATGGACAGCTTTCACACTTGGAGCCGTTTCTCTCTCCCTGCCTGCTCCGCGCTGCGTCAGCGGCTCCGCGCTTCCCACATTGCAACTCGCTATTACAGCGATTGTTTTTCTTGTTTTTGTTTTATCGGTTACAGCAACAGCTGTATTGCCAAGGTGAAACATTCCATCAGCACAACTGCAATTGCCCAGACAGGCCCAGTGAAAATTGATTTTATTTCATTGTCATTAAAACCAGATAGGGGTAATCAAGTCATCTGTTCACCAACCTTGTTATCGCTTCTTGTAGCCGCTGTTGTACCGAACGGCTGTACAATCCAACCAGCAGAAAAGCGGATGCACCTGAAGCCACGGGCTGGTCAGTCCAGCCCCGTAACTGCAGAGCTCCGGCCGGGGAGGGACGAGACCAGGGGAAGAAGGTGGAGGCTTAAACCAGTGTAATCTCACGGTCCGGAAAGAAAATGGAAAACCTGGGACTGTCACGGAGGGGAAAGGGGCGAGGAGTTGTGCGTTCTCATCCCCCCATACAGACAAAAGCAAGAGCAGCGTAAGCGGCTCTCTGTCTGCCAATACTGCCAACACGCTTTTTGAGGAGAAAATTTGCCACCGTTCTTTCTTGCCACCTCCTGCTCAGGTAACAGGACTTCACCCCAGTCATACCCATCGGTACTACCCCTTATCCAATTTCTTTTCTCTCTGCTCCACTGGAAAGGCTGTTCCAGAGACCATCGCAAGGCTACGGCCTCAGCACACAGCCCCTGCTCACGGCTCCTTCAGGTTTGAGATGCCCAAGCTGCCCTGTGTCTGCAGACCAGCATCCAGAACCCTTATCAAACACCGTCTTTTCATCCGCCCAATGCCAATCCTTGATGCCGTAATTCTTGTCATGCCCAGACAGACCCCTTTAAACACCTCCCCTTAGCTCGAGGGTAACCAGAAGATACCGCAAGATGATCGTTTAGCCGCCCTAGTGTTTGTTCTTTGATTCTTCCGAATCGACACAGACAAGGAAGACCACGTAGAGCGTGGGGTCAGCACTGCCCACAGCAGGCAGACAGGTCTCCACTCCCACCTCTTTGGCGATGGACCTTGCTGGCATCAGAGCCGGCTGAGCCTGCAGTGCTCCTCCGGCCCTTCAAAAGAAGGTGGCTTTGGCGAGCAGCTCTCAACTCGAGAGTCCGCTTTTGTCTTCTCTCCTTCCGAGTGCAGTTTGGACATCCTTGAGGACTTCTGCTGTGCAGAGAATGGCAAGAGGTTGTATCTGCACCATGAGAAAGAACTGCTCGCTACTCGCCTTCGTGATCTGACTCTGTGACTTACCCTGGTTCAGACCCCATGGCAGAGGAGACAAAGGACAGCACACTTACGGAGCTAGGAGACTGCGAAAAATGGGACTTCAGACACAGGAGAAAAATCAAGCCTTTGTGCAAGGACACGCCGAGCCCCAGTGGGATTATGCAAAAATGTATAAAATGGTAATAACGATACAGAAACTGTGATGTATATGCAAAAGCAGCTGCAGACCTGGTCAGATAAGGCTTTACTAACAGAGAAAAGACACAGTCCTTGATCCAAAAAGCTTACTGTATTGTTTACTACTTCTGCTAGATTGCTGATGCATATGCTAAACAGCCTCTGAAGCACAGCAATAACCACTTGCAACCAAGTCAATAAGATTATTTTCTTGTTTATGTTTCTTCAGACAATTTTTCTGTCCTTGCTGAAGAAGGTCATGCACAGATTTGAATTCCTCAAAAAGATTTCGTAAGACAAAGATTTTCAAGTACAGCACTGAATGTAATGATATATTCTATTTACTGCGGGGTTTTTTTCCTGGTTTTTGGCAGTTCAAGAAAAGTAATCCAGTTACTAGAAGAATTTCCAAAATATTCACTGACGATGCTCATGCCTTTACCACCTTCTTGCAGGACAGCAATCACCAGCATTGCCAGAACTGTTCTTGCCCAAAGTCCTGCTTCTGAAATGAATTTAAGTATGCCTCAGGCATTCTTAGCTGTTGAGAATATGGGTGTTTTTAATCAAATTAAGGATTTTGTGATTATTAAATGTCTTAACTTTCCAGAAGTCAGCCATCATTTTCTGAGGTATCAGTCATTCAGCTCTACAGATGGACTCAACTGGCTGTTCAGGAGAAAAAATGGGGGAGGAGGTAAAAAAAGGGGGGAGGAGGGTTTGGGGTGTGAAGAAGAGTAGGTAATGTAGTATTAGGAGATCAAAAACCTTCAGACATCATACTGAAAACTTATACTCTATATAACACAGGTTAAAGTCTTTACTAATTACATTTCTTCCTTATTATTTAACAGAGCTACAAATTTTATTACTATTTTCTCAGGGCTCATCTGTAAGAATATCTTTTTTCATTTTGATCCTTTTGGACAGCAGCATGAATTTATATCACTTTTATTGCTGCACTTACTCTTTCTTCAGGAGTCTGAAAGGTTATTTATAAACTCTAGGATATATATAAAACAAATATTTTCCCAACTGAATTTGTATTCATAAATACTCAGTAGAAAGTCACTAGATGAAAGAAGCTTACGTTTCCATAGGGTAAGACAGGCAGTGTAATATACATATCGTATTTAACACCATCTTCTGGTTAATCTTATCAGATCACATTAGCTGAAATAAATGAATCAAAAAAAGTTAGGATCTACTACACTCCTCTGCAGGATAAAAAAAAAAAATTATGTAATGAAATTTCTCTAAATTAAATTGAAGATTATAACCTATATATAGTGTGACATTTAGATACAATCAGGAAGTTTCTGTGAAAATACAGTGTTCAACGAAGAATACAAATTCTGCAAAATATCAACTTGTGTTTGAGGAAAACAATTAAGTTTGCCAAAAATGCATTTTTAATCCAGAAAACGTAACTCTAATATTCCCACCCTTCCGTTTCATAGGAATATGTACACTTAGAAGATACTTCTTGGTCAAATTCCACTCACACGCTGCATCAAACATTTCCTTTCACACACTGACTGAGCAGCACGTTAAAGCCAGTTACACCCCTGTCCCCCCTTTTACTTTACAGGGGATTTGTCCACGTGAGCTGCCATAATTGTTTTTGGATGTCGCATGCTCCTGTTTTTCTTTACGGGTCAAGTTTGTGTGTTACCACTCTGAAGGGGACACACCACAGACTACTCGGTCATAGCCACGCACGCCAAAAACCTAGACCTTTAAAGAAAGCCAACCCGTGGGCTTCAATGAAGACAGCGATGTACTCAAACTGGAGCCTCAGTAAAACATTAAGGCAACCAGGAAGATGTACAGATATCAAACGTTTCATGCGTCAAGAAGACACGATATCTAGTGCATCCACCTGCACAAGAAAACTGAAGTGTTATGAAGTCTGAATGCCTTAAGATTGTGTACAACTCAATATTCTGTTCCATCATTTTAAAAGATACCACTGGCACCTACCACGTTATTCAAATCAAAAGTCAGATTTTTAAGCAAAAAAGAATAAATTTAGCTCTGAAAATAACAAATGACCACATGGGTACTTCTGTTTTGAAAACTGAAACACTTCCACTACTGTATTTGATACATCCTTATACCAATCAAGAACTAGCAACAAAACCAAGAACCTCAATCTTAACAAAACAAAATTTGAACATTTTTCATCCCAAAGAGAAGAGGTGTATTCCCGTGCAGCAGCAGACTCAGTCAATCCAGCATTTTGCAATGGATGCTGCTCTATTACAAAGATTCCCCTTCACTACAGGGAGAGGGAATAAAAAGGAAAGTGCGCGAAAACTATCAACACAGACAACTTGTCAGCCTTGCAGAATTTGGAGGGTCTTGTAAATTTACATTTTTATTAAATCAACTACAGCAGTAATTTCTAGCTGTATTAACCACCTTTGCAACACTGTCTGGCAATTTCATGCAGACATTGCAGCAGAAGGCTTTACAAGTCATTAAAGGTCATAAAAGGCGCTCCGGCTTCAGAAGATCGCCGCTGGAGAACACGTCATGTAGGAGGTGCAGCACGTTGGAAAGCAAGGAGATGCGTGTGTGCTGAACGTGGTCACAGATGATGAGAATAAATCTGTTAAAGATCTGAGTTGATGCCAAAACACCATAGCTGTGGCACCATGCAAATATGGTAGCTTCATTGCCTAGGAATAGATTAGTAAAAAATAATTCAGGGGCCTTCTGGATAGGGGGGGAAAAAAATTAAAAAATCTTAACTTACTGGCTCCAAGCAACGTTAGCCTTTTTGAATCGACAGGTATTAAACAACTGGTGGTAAAGTCAGTCAATATTGCCACCATCTGGGATGGCTTTTTGTTAAAGCGTTTTATAATACAGCAAAGAATCCCATTTTAATTGATTTTTTTTTAGAAGTCTGATTTAATGATGTATTTTCTAAAATTTGTTATGTAGTATTAAAGGAAGCAGAATACATACACCTTTTTCTATATGAAAATAACTCTCCAGTACACACTACCCTCTGACATAATGTAAGGAACAGCATTCCCTACATTATCCTTCACAGCAATCCCATGCTGGAGCTTCACAAAAATGCTTTATTTTACCAGTCCATAACAATTACTGGCAAAAATTAAACCCGTCCTTTTCAGTGATACTGCGTTGATATACGGAGGTTGAGGGATGTTTCTTACTGCAGAAACTGCCCTCAAAAGACCTCTGAGATATGTAGCACAACTCAGACTTTTCCTTCTTAATCTCATTTCAGTTGCTAGCAAAAGAGGCTGTCCAGTTTTCCAAGGCTTTCCTAGGTCCAAATCCTTGTTTAAAAATAATTAGGGCCTTAAGAGAATCGTAAAAGATGAAGATGCCGCATGTACTGCAAAAATTAGAAACTTTTAGTAGCACAAGTATGCTGCAGTCTCTCAAAGGTAATGTCAAGCACAGCTGCAACTAGCTGAGATTTAATTCAGAAAGAAGTCACTTCACAAAACCAATCGCTTGTGAACCATTTCAGGTATCACTCCACTTCTGGTACGTACATGTGTCTGTACCTCTTCTGTGGTTTGGTTTGCGACGACAGAAGAGAGTGCTTACTTTCTCGAGCATTACTAATAATTTGTCCGTGTACCTTCTGAACCTGCAATTAGCAAAGAACCTGTGATTTTTCAAAATACAATGAAATAAACCACAAGCAAGGTAGTCTGGTGACAGGACTAGGTACCACAACCAGCACTGCACCTTCCAGGATGCCTGTAGGTCTCATGGAGAGAAACAAGTAACGACCCTGTTCAATGAACACAATCAACCCAGCGTGGGCTCCGGCCAGCAACATGCATATAATTACAGGCTCCGGGATTTAACGTAATCTCAAAACTAAAGGATGACTCTGTCCTACAAGTAGCTTCCACATGCTGCACTACATGGTTAAAGACTCCTGTAATTACAATTTCTGTAAGGCTTTTTACTTTGTAGAGGCTTTTTCAATTAGTCAAAATGATGACCTTCCTATTGCTACATCAGTCTTTAACAAAACAAAGCTAAGCACTTCCTCAAAATTACCATACTGGAAGCAGGGACAATCTCTTACACTTAGCAGAAAACAGCTGGTTTTACTCTCATTTACAAACAAAAGGAGATTATGATTCCACTGAAACCACTTGAACAAAAGTAGGATAATTGTACCTCTCTCTAGCTATACTGCTTGTTTCCATATTTTTATCAAGCTATTTAGCAGCCGTGAAATTGGAATATCACACTAGAAAATAAAACGTGTATTTGCAGGGATGAGTCTAGAATATAACGTAAGGTCATTTAATCTACTACAAGAGATTTTTAGGAATTAACTCACTAAGTTTTTATGTGCAAGTCTTTATAATCAAGATACCATCAGAAAGGACGGCAATGGAAGATTACAGCTCTAGAGATGCAGCACAAAGAAGGGACGCCACAAGCAGAGTTTCAACCGGCAATATCTCCAAGCCTTTGCAAGACGAAGGGAAACGCCAATTCGCTGATGCAGTTCTGCTCCTACCTGTGTGCAGAAAGACATGCCAGCAGCTGCTTTTCCAAAACAGAGTGGGTTTCCATACTGAAATCAGGTCACACGCTGGATGTTTGCCCGTGGTATGAGCAACAGCCAGCCAACTGGCATTGACCACTGCACCTGCCCAGACCACATCAACTATTTCATCCCAGAAGCAGAACTGGTGCGCCTGAACCCCAAAGATGAATGGAAAACCCAGGAAAACTGACCAGATATACAGGACAGGGAAAAGCAAGCAACACGGGAAAGAAAAAAAGAATTATTTCGGGTTGAACAATGTGTGCTGACTCTCCTGACTACGACATGTTTGCTGGATAGAGCTGTTAACTGAACTTGCTCGCAGGTTCACACCTTGCTCTAATTCCCAAACTGGGGCAGCGCTGTCCTGTCCCCGCGCAGTGACAGCAGACACACGAGGGGTACGACCCTGGCAGCAGACAGGTAGCTACCGAGCAACCTCTGGATGAAGTTTGACAATTCCCTAACAGGAACGGTGTGATCCTAGTGCTGACGTGCGCTTGTGGTATGAACCTTGCAGTTCCCGGTTTGCTGATCTCTGCAAGAAGAAACGATCCCTACCTTTTGATCTGTTTGTGGGTGACACGCTTGCACACTCGGTCTGCGTGTGCAGGCCTTGCAAAGGCTTGGAGATCACGCTACTGTACACCGCGCGCCAGGCTTGCCCTGCATACCTTCCGGGAGTTTTTCATTTGGCGATACAACATTTGACTCGTTTGGAAGCTTTCCCATCTCCTGAGGACTGCCAATCAGCCACCATTAAGGAAGAATGAAATGCGCAGTGGTCTGTTACTGTAGTCTGGTTTAACACACAGGCAACAGGAACAACATAGCGGAGTTGGGCTGAGGAAGGAAACGTTCCTGCCAAGCGAGAAGGTCCTTCTATGCCTCCCTGGATCCCTCTGCGGCGTGAACACGCTCTGCTCCCCTGGGAGCACCTCACCAGTGCTGCTACGGCTGTGGCTGACGACATTTTACAAGGTTGGTGCCACGTATCCCGTGGCCTCCTGAGAGCAGCAATGTCGATACCCTGTAGACTGCCCTGGATTCAGTTTCTTTCGCATGGCGACCTGTGACTCAATAACCAAGTTATTTCCTCTCGTTTTGTGTTCTGAAGTAAAAATTCTGAGAAAAACATGGCTTTAGCTGGCCTCAAATTTGAAACCGAGCATCCACACTAGGTCTTCTCCGGCATCTTCTGAAACTATGCACCTATTTGAGAAGGCACATCCCTGAAGTTTCCATGCAAATACGTTGGCGTTCATAGTCTCAGGAAGAGTGTCGTATCATTGTACTTCAGTGTATCACAGCATATGGCCAGCATCATTGACGCTTCTGTACAGCCTTTAAATCCCAAGCCTTTGTTTTAGGTGATGATTTTTAAAATGGAATTGATGAAGAATTAAGGCATTTTGGATCACTATTTGAACTATAACTGTTTAAAAGGTATTTCAGCCTCTGAGCAACAATCATAAATAAAAAATAAGAACCGAGACTTGTGTGCTCCTCCACTGCAGACACCTACATCCCACCGGGGACTGCCACACCACACAATGCAGTACACTTTGAATTCACCAGCAGAGCTCAAGACTTGGAAATGAAGTGAGTTAGTCTGAATTAATTCTGTGTTACTACAACCAGACTCTGGCAGCTAAACAAAGAGCTAGCTTGGGTATCTCCCAGTCCTGCACACTGTAGAAAAAGAGAGCTGTGTGTTACCAAATACTTTTATTCTCATAGTTTAGTGAAAAGACACACAATTAAGCATCCAAATACAAGACATAAGAACAAGGAACACAGACCACACCTGCAGTACCAGGGAGCATATCCCAGGATACGATGACTCTAAAACCGACTGAGCAGATCATTCACGGTAAGTAAATGAACAGCAACTGCGACAACAGGTTTAATGCAATCACTGCTTGTATAAATGGGGGAAGACTTGAGTACAAGTACCAAAAACACCGCTACCTGCCTTTTGCAGGGAGACCTATACTAGAACCCAAAATTCAACTCCAGCATCTATGCTGGGCTTTGCTTGGTTTGGATTTGTTTTTGAAAGGTTGAAAAACTGGACAGGGTGCAGAGAAGAGTACCAAGAGTGATTTGAGCAATAAGAGTGCCTCATGCAGTGAAAGACTCGGCAAGCATAATACCTGTTTGGACAGTGACCTGATTACACAGTGCCTAAGAGCTGTCAAAGGAAGGACATGTTGAGTGCTCAACAGCTTCTGCATCACTTGATGGACAAGGGATGTAATAAAAAGCTGCACAGGAAAAACCAAATGGTTGGAACTCAAAACCAGCAAATTCAAACTAATCACCACCTTCTGATGGGAAGATCGACTGAGGGATAAAACTATCAAAATGGCTCCCTGAAGAGCCGCTGCCTGCCTGCCTTTCTAGAATATGCATTTTTGCAAAACATCAATTATTGGACTTGCTGTAACAATAACAGGCTGGATGCCACATTCTGCTCACACGGGGGATAACCAAACATCTGACATATCCTTTCTTGACTTAGAAAGTACACAAAGCAAAAGATGAGATTGTGATGGTCTCCTGCTGTCTGTATCTGCTTTAAACCACTGCTTTGAATAGAAATAAAACGTTATTAAAAGATAGGACGAGCTATAGAAGATGTTTTATTGAATATATAATTAACACTTACGTAAAATCTAGCTGACATGTTAGAAAAACTGCCCCATTATGCTCCAAAACTGCTCCACAGTCTCAAAGTGCCAACACTTCAAGAACAGGGAAACCCTTTTGCGCTCTGTCCTCACCCCCCCACATCCCTTCCCTTTTGCTGTAGAAGGGACAGGATCCACAGCAACAGACGGCAAACACGCATGTGCAAAGTAGCACAAAGCATGTTATTTACATTAGAAAAAAAGAACATCTCTAACATGCGTGACTCAAAGGAAATTATCACCACACTTTGCTTTCAGGAAACAGTTAACAAAACAAAGGAAGGAAAGGTTCCTAGCAAGGGGCTGAAGTATTTGTAACAAAAGACTCAAAAGGGAAAAAGGTTGATCACCTCAAGCTTGTTTTAGTGTCATTCCTCCATGGATCATTAGTGCTTTAGTGATGTCCCACTGCTATTCATCATGCTTTTAATAGCTCCTCCTAAAATGCTCTTCAAAAAAAGGCCAAGTTTGGCTAGATAACATTAACGCTTAAATGTCTGTATACATATTTATCTGTCAGTTTTTTCCTTTTTCTTTTCTTTTTTTTTTTTTTTTTTAAATCAGAGAAACCCTACAATCTCCTAAGGTAAACATGACATCATACACAACAATGATCAACAACAAACTGGGAGCAGCTAAATACAGAGGGAAAACAACGCCTTCGAGAACAGCCCAACAGAAAACAAAAATATGCCAGTCAGCAAAACAACCGTTACTCTTGGAAAATTCAAAGGATAACTGAAAAAGCCAGAGCACCAGCTATCTTCCTGCAAAGGACAATTTCTTCCTGTATTATTGCAACCTTATCCCTTGTAGGCTACCAATTAGTAGCAACAAATCATTGTTTTAATTATTTTTCTAATACTCCAGCATTGTAACACAAAAAGCCTCTCACACGTTTCTTTTGCACTGCAAGGTATGAATTAACAGCTTCGCGACAGGCATCAAACTTCAAGCTCTGTATTACATTCCCGCTAACCAAGGAGTCATTTTGCCTGGACCTAGCGTGCGTTTTTTTAAAAGCACGAAGCCCACCGCCTTCAGCTCCCGAGGAGTTCAAAGCTCTGGGGCTGGCTGGAGGGGCCCGAGCGGAGTTAGAGCCCGGGCCAGCCCCCCTCCGCCGCCCAGCGCGGCCCTGGCAGCTGCCGCTTCCCTTCGTCACGGCACGCAGCCGAAAATCTGCTTTTGGAAGCTGCTTCACGTGAATCAATAGGTCTCGGTGAAAATTTCTTAACGACTCATTCTGATTTTTCCCTTAGTTTTCCACACTTCCCTGCAGCTATGCTGGCCTTTCAAAAGTTCCCTTAGAATTCACCTCCTCCCGCCACAGGGATCTGGGCTCTTCTAATAATTACCCATTGGTTACAAACATGCTGTACGCATAAGTTTTTATCTTTTCTCATAACTCAAGCCTGAAATGCATCTGCTGCTTTTTACTGAACCCTTTCTGTTTGCTCCTATGTCTCAATACGGGAAGCAGCCGTCATGTAATTTAACTTAATTTAGTACTCTTGGTGCAGTCCAACAGCCACGTAGGGGCAGTGACCTTCCTGTGCCAGTGACGTGCCCTTTCTTAGCACAGCATTAGTAACTCCTTTTTGCAAGTACTACTGCTATTACTGTATAGCAAACGTAACCGCCATTTGTCCACGGGCGCCGGTCCCTCCATGCACCACTGCTTTCCCAGCTTTCCATGCACAGTGCATCATCCTGTCTTGGATTATTTCCCCATAGATGCGTTAACTTGCCAAATCATATGATATTCTTCTGCATATTACACATTTCTAGTTGTTTTAAAGACTAGTTAAACACATCTCCACTCCTATTACTATGTAGGTCTCCCGATCTAATTTCATCTGCTAATTTTATCAACAGTTAACGAGGTTGTTAAGTCACTACTGCCTTCGTTATCCTTGAGTCAACTCCTGGGGGTGTTTCTCAACCAACTCATTTTGAGGTATGTTCCCTTGTTAGATCATGAGCATTTAAAATTCCCCAAACGCTTCAAAAGACCCACAAACTCCCTAAAGCACTGCGTCAAGCACTAGTATTTCTTCCATTAATTTTGTATATTCCAAACTGTGACAGAGTTTATTATTTTACAGATCTATACTGCTTATTAACTATGGTCACGTTACCTTAAAAACTTGAAATCCCTCTCCCTCTTTAATGTTTATTCAATATTTATTTCATTACTGAAATTTTATAGAAACCAGCACTAAATCAGAGAGACAATAGCGGCCAAAGGTACTTTTATTTCTTTTCTCTCCTCTTTTTAAGTGCACATATTACCGTATTCCATGGCACGTCACTAGCTTTCCATTCATATGTCCAGGTGAAACTTTACCTGGACAAGCACAAACAGGCTGCATCTATAGATACCAGAGATCACCGTGCTCACAGCCAGAGATAGGAAGTTGGCAATACTGCATGCTTGAATTTCTTTGTGTTCGTTCATGTGTCACAGGCTTTATGAAAAGCGGCTCGTACAGCAATCGCTGTGAAGCACTTACCTTTTTTCCCCAACATACATTTAGGTTTGCATCATGCCAGCTGCTGCACTTTAGCAATGAAAATAAACTTGGTACCACAAAGAGAGGGCTGTGTACAGATTCCCTCTATGAACTTACTTGGAAAGAGCTACATAAACTTAATTGATCAAAAGGGAGTCACAAAAGGATGAAATATTTCGCAGAGGCATATGCTAATGGTACTGCACCAACCTCCAAGACCTGCCGCCTTACTGGAAACGTCCATAAAACTGTTGAGGTGATGGAGATGCTCCCGAGCTGCCGCTTGGAATGCAGAAACTGGCTGGTAACCGTGCCATTTATTTATTTATTTACTGCAAAAATAAGGCAAGGCGGGAGGGGCCTGGGCGTTTTAACAGGAAATTAGAAAGCTAGCTGATACAAATTCACCACCATCAAAGCTTTAACAGCCCGCGTTCCCCTCCCCCTGCTCCCCATTCCCGATCTCTCAGCTGCATCCGAACGCTCACAGTGCTGCTAATGGATAAAAATGGAAACAAATGTATGCAACAAATCACAGCGGGCTCCTGTGCCAGCTTCTCCCTTCTGATTCATCAGACCCAGATCTTCATACTGCTGCTGCATATTAAAATCAATGTTCTGCCTCTTCATTATTGTCATTATTTCTCTTTCACTTCTGAAGTTTCCTTTCCTTCAGACTGCTGCCTGACCAGCTTGTCAGGACGTATTTAAATCAGTATTTTGTGCATACGCCCGTGTGTGCCGTGCATCTGGATGCCACCTCATTACCATCTGAATTCCTATCATTTCTGCCAGGGCACAAAAACCTAGGGGTAAAAATCATGTCAAATGACAGAAGATTACAGCCATCTATCTCCATCATTTAAAAATCTGAAGTAACTGCAGATTTTGCCATCAGCTCATTTCATACCTGATAAGAAAACCTAAATAAAGATTGAATGCAGCACTTTCTGTGATGCATGAAAACGCAATGCAGCTCAAGCAGAAGGCATTAAAGATTCATCCTCTACTTGGCCAGAACTGGGGCTTCAAGCTGCTTATGTCAACATCGCCTACTGCACCTGGGGCTCACCTTCCAGTCACGGAGGAAAACCCCCGGCGGTGCAGGCTGCTAGTAGGGAATTCAGACATTCGGAGTCGGGCGAGTGGTGAAGTTACTCTTTGGGAGGGAGAAGACCTACCGACAGCAAATGCAACCGAGACAGCCCATGCTTACGGAGCAATTGCTACTGCTGGTTGAGCTCTAGGTCAGAGAAGCTCTGCTGGTACTGCGGGCCGCCAACAGGGATGCTGGCTCCTGCAGTCCTGCCAAATGCACGCTGCAGGAAGCGGGTTAGGCTGCAGGAAGTTAAGAGGCACAATCCCAGTATAGGATAAAGAAACAGAGTGAAAAAGAAAACAGAACTAGCAAATCTCTGCTTGCTTTCGTTTGGATACGAAAAGCCTCGAAAAAAAGAAGCATCCTCCTTTAAGTCGGCCATCATGCAGGTACCCACTGTACTCCCCCCCATAACAACATGCCTGTGACTTAAAATTTTTTCCTTTCATTAGAAGCACAGCATTCTCCTGAAAGAGGTGGTACATTTATGCCAATTCATGTCTCACTGACATGACGATGAGCCTACAGCTACGAATGTCATTTTCACATGAGGCTTCAGTGAGGATGCTAAATTTTCTCCAAAATAAGTGTAAAAAAAAGAAACCCTAAAAATAATAATCCACATTTACACACCCACACACAGAGGAAGCACATTTTCCACCGACATGCTCGTTTCAGGCTGTGCGTTTTAAGCCTGTTAATGTACGAAAAGGTGACGGAAAGAGCTCTTCGCCTGGGGGTCTCCGAGCGGCGCACACGTAACAGCCTCTGGCTGGGTGCCTGGTGCTGCACTTCCCACTGGCCTCTTCCTGGGCATTTCAAATTGACAGATTTGGGATGTGCCTGCATCCGAGGCGTAAACAAATCTTTTCCCTGCCTTTTGCACAAAGATGGGGCAGATATTAGAAGGACTACCTGGAACCCTGCAAATATTGAATTTACTACTTCAAGATCCCATCGCGAAAAGCAGAGAAGAAAAGTAATCAGTTTTCATAAATTTTGAAGAACTACTTGTATATTCATTTTGTGGGTTCTTTCCTAGTCCGTTTTCACCTTCTCTGATAAGCACACATGTAAACCTCTACTGCAAAATACAAAACCCTTTAAATAAAGTATCTGGAACCCCTACCAACACTGAACATTTATTTATTTTTTTTTAAATAAAGCCTGGAAACAAACCCTATATTGACAGTATCCCTTTAAGGTCTGAGCAGAGGCAAACTGGAGTTCCTCTCTCCACTTGCTTTCACGGGAACTCCTGTCCCTAATCTTTGATGTAAAATCTGGAAGCCTCTATGAATAAACATATTCACTGATATTTTCCCCTAAAGGGTTGAGCTAACGAACCAAAGCTGTAATGCAACAGGCTCCAGCGCTGAGATGATCAGAAGCACAACAGATGTCTCATCCAGAATTTGTAGTTCTGGATCCGGTCCCTGGCGGGACCCAGAGCCCAAAGGCCCTCGTTCTCTGTTTCAGCTCTTTAAGCCAAAGAGGAGCGGGATGAGGGGTAGGACCATGCTGAAATGCCTACCTGGAGTCTAGAGTTCAACCCCACGGAGAGCTGCAAACCAAGAGAAGACTACCCACTCGCTCTGAGCAGAAACACAGACAGAAGAGAACATGGCAGACAGGACTACAGCAGTTCGTTTTCTTATCAGAGTCATTAATAATCAGGTTATTCCATATGAAACATTTGTTTCAAGGGCCTGAATAGCTCAGAAGATTGACTTTGATTTTGGGAGGCTTTCATTCCTAAGCTGTCAGTTTGGATCCAGCTGAGGGAGGTTCTGATGGATGGTTTCTAATATCTAAGAGTTGCTTAGTGGCGTATGACAAATGACGAAGCAGTTGCAGAGTGAGTTATATAGTGAGTCAGCAGTCCTTTCCCAGAAGGTTCAATACTAATTAAAAGGGAACTCGACACCCTTTGTGTAAGGCTGCTTGGAAACTTATGCCCAGATATCAGAAACGAAGCACAACTCAACTAAATACCATAAGCTTCAGCATGGAAATAAATAACAGCCCTACAGTTACATCACAGTGCATCCTTCAATACCCTCATTATGTTTTTATTGGAAGAGTACATTTATTATAGTTATATGATGCCTGACTAACAAAAAGCCACTTTTTGTTCCCTCAAAAATGCTGCCAGTGTTGAAACATTCACCTTTTATTTCCAACAGCACTTTGGCGGACAGGCTCCTTCTCAAGTCCATCATCCCAATCCGACAAGCAGGGCTAAGGACGAGGTCCCAGGGAAGCACCGAGCTACGGCTGGTGCGCAGCTCACCTCCTCCTGCCTCCCCGGACAGGACAGTTCAGGCTGGGAGCAAGCCCCGTCTTCGGCCCTGGAAGAAAACTCTGCCATCAGCAGTGGATTTGAATGATGGTTCGCATCCCATCCCCTCCTCTCCATTTGACGTTATGTCGAGACCAACAAGCTCATTTCAGTCACGTTCCACAAACAGATGGAGACCGCCAAAAAAGAAGGCTCCCCCNGCCCCCCCCCCCCCCCCGCCTCCTTTTCTTTCCAAGTTGCACTGGTCACACAGCGCGTGATGAGTAGGAATGACAGACACCCACAACTCACCCTCAGTCTTTCGTGGAGGATTTTCTCTTCTTTTTAATCCATGCCAGCTCTGCCCCAGCCACTTGCCCGACGTGCTTCAAGCCCTGCAACATCCTGCCTTGGCGGCACAAGTTTCTGATACTCGTTTTTTATCAAATGCAAAAGTCCTATGAAAGGGCTCATGTAAAACTTGTGTT
This sequence comes from Pandion haliaetus, assembly GCA_013401275.1. Taxonomy (NCBI): domain Eukaryota; kingdom Metazoa; phylum Chordata; class Aves; order Accipitriformes; family Pandionidae; genus Pandion; species Pandion haliaetus. The sequence continues at coordinate 198,964 of VYZV01005558.1, read as the reverse complement.
GTGCATTTACCAGCACAAAGAAAATTGCATTTCAGGGATGGGACATTATCTAATTGCAAGGAAATGAGTCACAGCAAAACAGCAGTAAGAACTACTGTAATAGAAGACAGCCTCACTTAGAAGTTACAATAACAACGCAAGGAAAGATACAACATGATGCACATTAATAGCCTGCTCGAAATCTCAGCACAGAGCGGCGTTACACACATGAAGTCACCTTCTGAAGAAGCTAATGAATCATTTAGTTAACAAGGCAAGGTCACGCCTTTGATCAATGGGATCTAAGAAATATAATTAAGCAGAAGACCCGTATCATATACACTTCACAAAAGGCTATTGTGGTTTAGAAAATTGCTCTATTTTGGGTTTGGTTTTTTAATACTATGAAAAGGTGTGGGGGGTTTGTTTGTTGTGGTTTTAGGTTTTACAGCCAGTGTTCTTTTTGTTCCATTCTTTGCATAATATTTAAAACATCTCCCTGGCATGGGTGACAAAATCTACAATTCCGTCTTTTCTTTCCTTCTCCAGCTGCTTGTGAACCATGTGGTGTTTCACTCGTGAGTGGGGAGAACATGTGAGTTCAGTCAATAATGAACCAGCTTAAAAGAAAACAAAAGACAGCCACAAAACAGTAAGAAACTCAGTCAGACCCAATAAGAAACTCAAAAAAACAGCTAAGTAAAAGTAGCTCTTGTAAATTTTACTATACCAAAAATAAGTCTCCCACTATTTTTTAAACTTGGCCACAAAGAAAGTTTTTTCTAAAACTGAAAGCATACTCTTTTGGTTTTTTTACGCCACGTCTCTGTTGGAGAGCTATAAGCATTCACTTCTCAGGAGAAAAAGCTATTCAGTGGATTGTTAAGTTTGTCACCATATAAATCCTCTTCACAGCATTTTTTCCAAGTTGATTTTCAAGGTTAAGAGCTGTTTCCCATACTCCTCTGCTACATTAGATTATTAAACAAGTGTCATAAAAGACGGCTTTGATTTTGTAAGAGATTAAAAAGAAGCTTCCCTTCATACCTTTAGCTATCAATATGCTACAGCATATATACTCAACATCAGAGCACTGGTGAACCTGCTGCAAACAAAAATCCCCAACGATGCGGAAGCTTCCTTCACCCTACGCAGGGTGCAAGAAACAAGCTTTCAGGGAAGGCAGCTGTATTTTATTTTGTGCATCACAAACAACTTTTGGGTAACATCTATTCATTTGACGTTTAGTCAGGTTTGTGCAGGGCTCTTTTTTCAGCATCTTTTGGACGCTGCTCAACTGAAGCTTTCCTCCTCCATGGTCAAGTCTCTCCCCTCCTCACTTTCAGTTTGTCGAAGGAGCACTGGAGGAAAACGGACCCGGACATTTCCGCACCGAGCATTTGTTGGGAAGACAAGACTGAAAACCCAAGATTGCTCCACGTTTGGGAAAGGAAACGGAGAAGGCTGGAAAGGTTTCAAATCCTCTCCGAGCACGAACCGGCTTTCAAAACCACCTCAGAGGTGGCTCTGCCACTGCCAACACATTACTCCTCTCCTGCCGCAGACTGGTCCACCGCCTCCACAGGACGGATTCCTTACACTGGCTCGAATGCCTGCGACGGGCCGTGTTTTGCCTCCCCAGGCCTAGGACATAGTGTGCCCTGCGACAGCACCGTGGGGTTTGAAGTGACACATGTCATCCAACGCCAGAGCACTGACTGGGAGACAAACCCCACGACCAATACACAAAGCCCCAATAGTTTGAATTACATAAACAGAAATATTTTCCAATAAAACATAATGAAGACTGTTTTACTTATGCCAAAGTAGCATTTAGCGGTTCTTTTTGAAATGACAGTTTGTTTCCAAATACCTCAGGACCCCCCCACCCCCACGAGAAAAAAACAACCTGGGAGACAAAGTCACAAATGTGGAACAACTGCAACCTTTCAGCCCGTAACAGGACCGTGCTCCTCTCTTATCAGAAGGTGGAGCGAAGGCGATGGTAACCCTGAGTTTAAAGCCAGCTCTGCCCAGCAGATGGGGAACAACAGTCTCCGGCCACTGTTCAATCTGAGAAGATCTTCCACTTTTGAGGAGCAAGGGATGCTCAATCTAGGCGTCAAGAATGAATAAGATGTGACAGAAGCTCCTGGGTCCCAGGATCTAGTCTTCTGCTTCGGCCAACACACCTCCTCATGCACTGAGCAGCCTCTGTCTTAATCGCGTCCTTCCCCTAAGGCCACCTCCGTCTGGGAGGCACAAAGATGGCGTCATTGTGTGCAGCGGCTCTTCCTCTGCCAGGGGATGCCCTCCTGTAACCAGCCCTTCGTAGCTGCTTCCAGGAATGTATCTGCTCCCACACACGTGCCCCGAGCTTTGCTTCAAGTCCTACGTAGCGTGAAAAAACCGTCAGAGACCCAGCTTTCCTCCCTGCCTGTCCCTCCTACCAGAGCTTCAGAGCCAGGGGCGCAGAGCTGCCTCCAGTCCTCTGCCACCCGGGCAAGAGCGGTGACAGGAGTACAAGGATCCTACCACTGGGACTGGCCATCTCACTGCCACCCCCTTCGCCTTCCCACCGAAGTCCCTAGGGCGAATTAGCAAGAACCTGCCGCCCCGTGCGGTGCCCTACCCCTGCAGCCCACCGCCGCCCTCCGCTTCGCCAGCCGAAACGCCGCGTCCTCCTCCGCGCTGCACCACGCGCTTCTCCCCTGCTCTACGCACCGTCAAACTCGGCGGCAACGGCAAGAGTGAGCCTGTTCCCCTCAAGGTCGTAACCCGCCATTCTGCGTTCCCTACTGCGGCACCAAGAGAGGTCCTTTTCGGTGGCAGAACTACAGCACCTACGGCTTGTGAAACAGTAATGAATACTGGCTGCCTGATAAGTTCACAGATACTACTAGGGAGAAGAAAAGTGGTGCAGGTGTTAGAGAAGGCAATTTTAATGGGTAGGAGTTTGGCACCGGGGCTCGCTGTGAGAATGTTCTTTCAAAGACCAGGACTGCCGTGATCGTTTTTTCTTAATTGGAGTTTTTTGTGTGGTTTAAGAAAGATTTTCTGTGAACAGACTTGAGTAACAAAGAAAAAAAGACCTTATTTTGATAAATCCTTAGATATTACCAAAATTTCAGCAAAACGGTGAAAACAGTCATTGTGCCTGACGTGTCTGCAACAAGGTGGTAATTATTGAAACTCTCTCCCCCTTTTATTTAAAAGTGAAATGTGGTAACGCCGATGCATTTATTCACCTTTTTTTGATCCATAAGCACAACCCCCCTATCAGGATTTTCTCAATAGAAAATTTCTGCATCATTTCTGCAGCATTTCTGCAGCACACAGAAAAGATGAGTACGTATGCACACGTAGCAGAGCGCACACATCTCCGGACCCACACAGGCACCCCAGCACTCCCTGTACACCGAGAAGTCCCAGATCTGTGCCCATCCACTCCCTCTACTGGCAAGAGCTGCCACTTTTTCTCTTCCAAAAAAATAACTACATTTTGACCAGCATACAAAATGACAGTGTTAGTCTCGTTCGGCCACTTTGAAAGGCAGGGAGAAGACATGAAAGCAGTAAATTATTCTAAAAGGCAACCCAGAACATCAACACTCCAGTACATTGAGCCAAATCTTACCCAGTGCTTGTGACTGGTTGCTTTGCAGTGCACGTTTGCAACCAAGGTGTCCTGGTTTCAGCTGGGATAGAGTTAATTGTCTTCCTAGTAGCTGGTACAGTGCTATGTTTTTGAGCTAGGTATGAGAAGAAAGTTGATAACGCACTGATGTTTTCAGTTGTTGCTCAGTAATGTTTAGTCTAAAGTCAAGGTTTTTCGGCCTCTGATGCCCAGCCAGCAAGGAAGCTGCAGGGGCACAAGAAGCTGGGAGGGAACACAGTCAGGGCAGCTGACCCAAAGTGACCAACGGAGTATTCCATACCATGGGACGTTTTAGGAACTGGGACGGGCGCGTCGCCGCTCGGGGGCTTCCGGGTGCGTCAGTCGGCGGGTGGTGAGCAGTTGCGTTGTGCGTCACTTGTATATTCCAACCCTTTTATTATTATTGTTATCATTTCATTAGTGTTATTATTATCGTTATTAGTTTCTTCTTTTCTGTTCTATTAAACCATTCTTACCTCAACCCACGAGTTTTAGTTCTTTTCCTGATTTTCTCCCCCATCCACTGGGTGTGGGGGAAGTGGGTGAGCGGCTGCGTGGTGCTTAGTTGCTGGCTGGGGTTAAACCACGACACAAGGTAACTTAGAATCTAAGCAGCTTCCTAGCAAATTCCAGATAAGCCTAGAATAAGTATCCAGTATTGATTTTAATTGTAGTTTGCACAGTAATGTTCATGGAAATGAAACGGGGTTCTATTTGCTCTGTGCTCCATGCAAGCTTTCAGATTTTCTTATTAAAGCCAGCCTTAAAATTAGTAACGTACGGTAAGATTCATGAAAGAGTATGTTGCGTTTTGTTTAAAGTATTTAAGGAATTCTCTAAGCCAGAAAATCACTACTTGCATTTTACCCTGAAACTTGAAAGGCGGGAGGATGGATATGCATGAGGGAGCCTGAAGGGCTGCAAAGCAGCCCCAGCCCCACCATCTACCTGCCTGTACTCTCCCTTGGATGTAAGGGACCAGCCAAAGCCAGCTGGGAGAGGTGACCAGTCTGCTTCATTTTTGGCTACATGAATTACAGGACAGGCCCATTACTTACTCCGTCTTCATTGTTTAACAGAATAAATTGCTATGACCTGCCTCTCATTTCAAACCTGTGAGTTGTTGATCCATTGGATTTTTTTGCAGTTGACATGCCAACACTTCATGGAAACGATGTATTACTCTAAAGTAATGTTCACACTATTTCCATAAATGTGAGCGCTCAACAAACCCCCTGTTGTAGACAAATTTAGAAAAGTTTGGGGAGTGAAGCTGAACGAGCCCACTACGTGCACAAAAGCCTCTTTTACTCTTCCCCATCCCCTCCCGTCCCCTGCGCTCAGCCGCTAGCGTCAGGAGGCACAGCACGCAGGGGAGAGGAGCCATAGTTGCTGAGGTGCCCTGCCAGGGTCTCCAGAGACACAGCGGCATCCCATTGTGCCAACGGAACTACAGGGAAAGCGGCACAAAAGGGCAGCCAGAAACCAGAAAGAACAAGGACCCTTCATGGGAGATCGCTACAAGCTACTGCCGTTCGAGGAGGAGCCCTAGGAACCCCAGCCCCCTCATCACTACCAGCTGCTTCAAGGCAAATGCAGGAAAAAAAAGACAACCCCACATAATTCTTGAGCAAAAACAAATCAAACTTCTACAGTCAAAAGAGCTCGGCCTCTCTACACTTCGAACAAGGTGACTGTTTGTGCATGTGTGGGGATGTAAGCGTGAGGGATGCCTTCTCGTGGAGAGGTGCTCCCACAAGCATGACCATTAAACCACATTTCCAAAGACACTTCATCTTGGGGCGTCAAGACTTGTAACAATTCACCAGCGGAAGGCACTGCAAAGTGTCTCAAATAGAGCAATGTATTGCTTTATCCCAACGGGCTTCGTGTGTTGGCTTGACCGTACGAGGATGGCCAACAACCATATCTGGAAAGGCGTGAGCCGGCTGACTGCCCAAGACCTGGTGAACACAAACCCCTTTGGCTATCTGGCATCGCCACCAGACCACCACGTCTAGAAGCGTTCAACTCCCTATCAAGGGCATAAACCTCTACCAGACAAACGTTGAGCTGGCACCATGACTACAACTACAAAGCTTACGTGTGTACTGCGGTGCTGCGGCAACAACCCCGCCATCCCAAAAGGCTTTTCTTCAGTTAAGAGAAAATTGTAGAGCTCCTTCCCCCTTCTTCAGGACCGCTCTGGACTTGTGAGATACAGTAAGTCACATGCATACTTCATTTGGGTTTTGAGCATGTAATGGGCTATTTTATTTTTGAAGGGTGGATGGAAAATCACCTATTTTAAGTAAAAACAGACTCTATGTAATCATAGGAGTCAAGGAGCTGGGCCCATTTAAGAGAGTTCTACAAGCCTCTATTTATTAGAAGATAAATTTTGAGGTAGCAACAGAGGTACACAGGAACATGGGTCTTTAAGATGCTAAAGAAACAGATTTTATGGCTATTTTCAGTAAGTTGTTTTAAAGCTCTCTGTTTCCCAAAAATATCTAAAAAATTCATTTTCTATGCTGACGTAATTACACAGTTGACACAACCTGACAAGCCTCTACTGCGATCACAAACACACAACAAACTACTAGTCTCACATTGTTTATATAACATCCCTCACACCTAAATGCACAAACATTCACCTCTACACTTGGTGACCTGCACAGACACCAAAAATGCTATCCAGGTGTAAATATTATCAACTTCTTCAATTCATAAACCTGACACTAGAACCACCATTTAAATAATCATAAACAATGCTTCTTCACAAAGACCTTTATCAGAAAAATCAGAAAAGAACTGGATTTTATACAGTGCCTGTTATCCCAGAAGGCTTTATGTATAAAATAAAAAGCAGAAGCACTGGCAGGCTGATAATTTAGGCAAACATGGCACACATGCATGATCAATAACAGCTTCTATAGGCACAAACCTGCTTTTTTTTGAGAGCAAGGGAATATTGGCTAAATGCTGAGGTTATTTTCAAATTTCTTTCAGAAAGTACAAAGGGCTTCTGAATTTCTACACAGACAGATGCCACAGGCGGGTAAGGGGAACTCTCATTTATCGTAACCAAAAGATGGTTCTCCTCACAGAAAGCATGGCTGTAGTATTTCATTCCAGTCTTAGCAATACGGTAACAATCCAAACCATCTCAAAAGCAGGGATTTTAGAACATGTTGCAAAGAAACTTTTATAATGGGAGGGAATTCCTATGATACACCAAGGTAACCGCATGCAAGTTTTGCACTGATACGGGTTAAATGCTGACGAGAAGAGCAAAATACATTTCTTAAATTCTGTAGGCAGAGGGCAGCATGCTCCAACCATCAGCGCCGTCTCAGTGCTGCCTGCCGTTTTAATTAGCATCTCCCTCCCACGAAGAGAACATCATCTTTATGTAATGGTGACTCTCAAACCTGAGGATACTTGGTCATTTAAAAAGGAAGCTGACTACATACATGTTTATGATTTCAAAAACGTGCTTTTTGTTACAGATGGCATCTCTGTGTAGCATTAAAGAAATTAGGTTGTGGTCCTAGTAAATATTAATCTTCTCAAGTCAATAAAAACTCTGCTCCAAAATGTCACTGGAGCTGTGCGGAAGGAACACATCGGAGCGATGAAAACCAAAGTGTGGAGAAAACTGAACATGCATTATAAATGACAACTTGTCTCGTCAAGCTCATCCGTCTTTTAAATCCAAGAAATATAGTGCCAAAATGATTCATACATGTGGAACCGAAAAAGTCTGAAGAATTTAATCTTAAGCAGATAATTTTTTTTAATTGACTCTATAAGGCTGTCTGCAAGAGTTCAACATTAATGATAATGTGTATTAGGCGGTAATTACCATGGACTTCAATTATAACTGATAACGCAAATAAATCCCAAGTTCCTAATTGAAGGATGTAATTAAGTCCAAGTAGTTCGGGGGGGGGAGAGAAAAGAGGCAAACATTGATTTTAAAATCAGGAGAATGGCACACTGTATCAAAATTCCCTTCCTCTTTCTACTCATGTCGAAGAGCATAAGAAATCCATCCTCTCTAATGAAAATGAAATTATTAACTCTGCTTTGCCCTGTTTACTAATGACAGAAAATGGTTTCTTACACACCTTCATCCAGGATTTGAAAAGTCCACTTGCTCACAAACAAGAGAAACCGTTTTCATTTTGACACATCAGCACTGTGAAATGTCCGAAGACTCTGAACATCCCCAAGCAAAGGGAGGATTGTTAATGAACAGAGAAAGACAACCAGGGAACAGATGGGAGGGAGACTAAAGGTGGAGGTGAGATATCCGAGATGCAAGAAACATCCCTAATATAGGTTTGGTTCATGGAGGTAATTTAATAAGTAAAAACTATCCTAGGTTATATTATTAGATGCCAATAATAAAAAACACACCAGGCGAGAGCTGTCACCTTTCACAGGTATGCAAGGACTAGCCTTGAAAGCAACACCAGCAGACTACAACAGACAGTCGAAGTCCCAGAGTAAACTTCAGAGACGCTGACATAAAACGTTGGATTGACAACACACCCCACGAACACCTCAAGGCCATCCCTGGGATGGAGCCAACTTGGCCACAAGGACTTGAAAGAAGTTCACCTATCTTCTCAAATAGTCAGTTATATGCAGCAAGAAACTCTGGCATTAAAAAAAAGGTCGTGCAAAGGCAGCATGGAGTGAACTTTCAACATTTCAGGCCACGCCATTCCCTGTGGGACTGACTAAAGCTGACAGTCCATCAGCTTGACCTTCCCTGCACAAGCACTCCCTAGGAACTGGAGTTTGAAAGTTCAAGCTCTGCATTTCGTATCGGCTGGTACTGGAACAGCCCCAGCAGGAAAACTTCCGCATCTCCGCCAAGACTCCGCTTAGCGGGGCTTGCGGCCGCAGTCTCTCCCAGGGGATGTGGAGAAAGGCAAAGGTGATCACACCAAAGTCACTCACCTTCAAAGCATCCTCTGGAGAAGCAGAGAGCAGCAGACTGGCTGCCTGGTAGAAGATGGAAGAAGGAGGTTTCTGAGGGAACAATTTCCACAGAGGTCTCACCTTTGAGATCAAAAGACAGCACTCCTAAACCAGCAAGACCTTGAGCAGGACCCCTGCCTGACTTGGCTCCTTCTGCATCAAAGAATCATGAGAAATCCCATAACACAAAGTATTCGCTCTGTACAGCGGACGGCTCTCATCTACATCATCTTTGGTTCAGCTAAGCCCAAAGCTGAGGGACAGATCCTTCTCAGTTAAATACCTAGGATAAAGACTGAGAGTCAGACAATTAGACCATAGGAAAACGGGACTACAGGCTTGCAGATAATAGTAACAGGACTACAACTTTGCAGATAATAGTCTGAAGAAATCTATGAGTGAAAAAGAAAATTCTGTGCAACGCTACAGGTTTTTTTTAGAAAAACACCTGCATCACCATCAGCTATTAATAAACTGCGCTGGTAAACAGTGAGCATCTCAAGGGCAGCTTATGCAGCAGAATATATTTGTCAAATGTCATTTAATATAAGCTTTTATTCTGAAATGGACTATAAAATGACACCACGGGGAATCCGTGTTTATTGCTTCTCCATTTTTGTCTCAAATACGATCACTTTCTTTTGTTTTTCATCAGGCTTTCCCCCTTCCCTCCTGTCCCACGCAGTTTGTATCAAGACTGCAGGGCACATGAAACGACGCTCAAGCCCTCTGCAGTCGGAGGGCTTGCACAGCTCTCCCTGGCTAGGACGGAGCGAACGACGCCGTTAGCACGTAGCCCTGGAAAGTATCGGTCCGCCTTATATTGATTTATTAACGTTTGCGGAAAGTTCACTTCAAAAGAAAGCGGTACCTCTGGGTGAAAGCGAGGGGAATGCCACAGCCTGGCAGGCAGACCTGCTGCGTAAGGAAACTCACTTGCCACCTTCATTTTGTGCGTGGCCAAACGCCACCTGCATGAAAAGAACAACAGAGTCCCGGCTTGAGAAAACCATCCGCTGATCCCGTCTGCCCCTCCTCGCTAACTCTGCCTGGCTCCTGAAACGAACTGTCCTTCACTACCCCGAAAGCAATCCCAAACGAGTCTCCCCTCCCAGACCACACTCGCTCCTGTGGGACCTCGCTCACATCATTAACCTGTGCAACAACACGCTGTCCAACCGCAGCCTGCCACCAGCCCAAAGGCGGGGGGGAAAAAAAGAAAAAAAAAAAAAAAAGAGAACCGTGTGCCACTAAAGAAACGGGGATGCTTAGAGCAAATAAAAAGTCTCCCTCGTGGTTTTTCCTCCTCTCTCGTGTGCTTCGCACACAGTAAGGGACAGCTCTCTGCGCCCATCGCTCCCAGCATCAGATTTCTTACTGCTATGTGATTCCCATGTGCATCAGCAGCATCAAGAGGTTTTGAACCAAACCCCAATGCTCTGGCAGGTGAAAGGGATACTGGTTTTTCTGGAAAGCACAACTGCAGTGCCCTGGTTCAGAAGCACTTCTTTAGTCCAGCAAACAGATATTTAATATACTCACCCTTATGCTCTGTTACAGAACATAACTGTTACTACAGTTCGCAACTAGTTCGCAGTCTTCTCAGGACTACAAAATGTGCCACAGGTATTTCATACACAGCAGGGCGTTGTTTGGAACAGAATGAGAAATTCTGCAAATAGAGCAGATACTGAAGGAGTAGACTTTATACGGAATAGTAGGGGAAAATCTGCTTAGATATTATATGGTACACAGATTCTCATTCTGCCTTTTTAAATCATTAGTCACTCCAGTTCTTTCTTGTTAGATGCATTTATAGCTTTTTCCCCCTGTACATTCTTCACTCTATTAATAACTACTGCAATGCATTATGATGCCATACAGAAGTTTCAGTGTGTGATAAACTATCGTTCCAGTCTCAGAAGGAAAGATCTTCTGAGAGACGAGACCCAACAGAATTAAAAACACCAGGAAGCTGCATAACCCATAGCTAATTAATATCATCAAAGGCTCAACAATTATCGGATGACAGTTTTCCACACATCTCGTTGCAGAACTGAGGTGCACAAAGCTCCTGTGCTTGCAGCGCAGCTCCGCAGGGCAGGGACTCCTACACGGGACTGAAAGCACGCTTCCCACCAGCCACTGTCAGTCCCTACAGCAGCAGGGATGATCTGCCAGGCTGACCAGCGATGGAGCTGGCACTTTGCTGAGCCCACCTTCGTAGCTGCGGCCCGTTGCTCTGGCAGATGATGCCCAAGTCTCCCAGAGCAAACCAGACGCTGGAAAGCAGCGCTGCCGTCCAAGAGAGCGCATCAGGGGACAACCTAAGAGCATTCCTGGCGGAAAACTGCTCGCTGAAGAACATGAACAAGATGGCAACTCCGGGGAATCCGAGACGGTGTTTTTCCTACAAGAACAGGGAAAAGTACCGAAAGAGGAGCTGGAATGAAGTAGGTGTCTGAAGGGAGTGTAACTGGCAAGGCAGAGGCTGGGACCAGCTCCTCTGTGAGAAGAGGAAAAGGCAGCATGGCATCAACTTGTGTGAGAGCCTGGAAGGCAAACTCTCCCTGACGTCCTGATTAGGGGTTGTTTAAATAGTAAGGTTATGTGCAGTGCTATTAATTCTGGTGGGGGAGAAGTAGTAGGAGTAGCAAGGTTGAATTAAGAATTTTAAATGTCTTGCTAAGGGAACAGTCAAACCCTAAAGCTCTTCAAAGTTTTCCCATGAATTGTACAGCTCTGAAGTATTTTTCGTTTTGCTCAGCTTCATAGTCTGTAATTTCAGACCGTGCTAATTCTGCTTCTTCTTGGATCTAGTCCAGCGGGATCTGGAAATGCTGTGTTTTGATTTCAGTAGCAGAATATTTGCTGAACTGTTAAGCCCAGAAAAAAGAGAGAATTCCTAAAGACAAGTAAAAAAACGTAATTCCTTCAGCCCTGTCTCACATCACGTTTTCTAAAACAATCCTCCCTCCAGCTCCTGTATTCAGTTTGCCTACCTCTGTCCTAGTGTGGTACCCAAATACTGCAGGCAGCATCCACAACGGCTTCACCTGGGGCATACAGCCGTTATAAAACTCATCAAGACTTGCCCTCTTTGCAATGGCATCACACCACTAAGCTGCTTAATCTGTCATCCACTAAAAACGAACACTGATTCTGCTCTGCAGCACAGCTGCTTAGCTTCTTATTTCCTGTTTTACGTTTGTACATTTGATTTTTCCTTGCCAGCTGTGGCTTCCACTGAATACCATCTTACTCATTTCAGACCCTTATCCTCATTTTTCCAGAATATTTTGAAGTCTGATCCTGTCCCATCTTCAAAATGTTCAAAAACCCCTTTCAGTTGAGTGTCACCCACAATTTTCACAAGTATTCTGAAATTTGTTACACAAATCATAGAAGAAATGCTGAAGAGAACAGGGCACGTGACAGCCCTTCAGAAAACTGACTCCCACCACTTGGACTATCAAGTCAGTGAAAGCCAAACCTTTGCTGCAGCCTTTCAACCACTGCAGAAGTCACTTCATAGAGACCTCATTCAGACTCCTTCCCGTTCACACAGTACAACGTTGTGCTGGTGAAACAGTGTCAAAAGCCTTACCAAAGTCAGAATGGACCACGTCTAATATTTTTTTCTTAGCCTTTCTGCTAGTTACCACATCAACACTGGGAATTGGACTAGCTCGACGTACTTTGGTTTTGACAACTCCATTTGGGTATTCCCTGGCTACTTGCTAAGTGCTTGCAAATTATTTAATAATTTATTCCAGGTTTTTTTAACGCCTGGTCTGCAATTATCAGTAACTTCTCCTCTTTCCCTGCTAGAGACCACATCCATCTCTGCCCCTCCCTAGTCCTCTCAGACCCCGTCTCTCCCCCTCCATGAGCTCCTAAGAAATATAGCACTAATGAGTCAAAGATTGCTTTAGCTAATTCCTTAAGTACTCTGAAGTAAATTCCAACAGACACGCCTGACTTGAAACCACCTACATACACCTTTAGCCTCCTCTTCTTCAACCTTGCCCACACTTTGTTTCCTTCCTAGAAAGCCCTGAGCGCTGACCCTGTAAGCTCCTCCCTTCCATTTCTCTCTTTCCCACCCCTTTACCCCTTTTCCTCAAGTAAAAAATTTTTCAATGACAATAGATTGTGTCTTACCACAAACTTTGGGTTTGTTTAAAAAAAAAAAAAAAAAAAAAAAAAAAAAAAACAAAAAACAACAAACCACAACATTACAGCTGGGCATGGCTGCTGACGCACTCTACCTTGCTCAACTATGAAGACATTTCGTGGCGATGCCACAAAGACACCTCTATGGGTAGGAAGGCTGAGAGAAGCTCCTTTTCCCCGGAGCTGGCTGGAGCCAGCCATTCCCGAGCAGGAGCAATTCCTCCGTGGTGGCAATGCCGCTGCCCTCCCGTGGGGAGCGGGGAGGGGACGGGCAGCCATAAGCTCCAAATCACCACATCATCCACTGCTGTGAGCAGGCACTTCTGCAGATGTCTTCTGGAAGGGTCCCGAGGGCTGCGTCCAGGCCCCGGCCGCACAAACCCGGCACCGAGATGGCAACAGACCGAGATGGCAACAGAAACAGCATTTCCATTTTAAAAGCAATGTTACGGGTTGAGCACAGGGTTATCTTCGCTATTAAATCAGTATCAAGATCATGGGAAAACCAACTTGCATAGCCTTTCTGCAGATGCTAGTGAGTCAGGAAAAAAAAATGCGGTGAGCGGAGCTGGAGCTGGGTGCAATTGGTGTAAACGACGGAAGAACTGACCCGGCAGCCTCGTACAGACAGCCCCCGCGCCGCCAGCGTCGCACCAGCCTGGTGAAGAAAAGCTCGTCCCGCGAGTCAAACCATCCCATCTCACACTGCACAGACCTGTTCCCTAAATCTATCCTGTGCCCCCTCTCATTCATGACAATGGCCCCAAACCAGCACGCAGAGGCAAAAATGCCCCCTGTAGTATCACCAGCAAGAAGGAAGTATCTTACACTACAGCCGCTGAACAAGAATTGCTCCCCTCCATCTCTCTTGAGAGACGGAGATGATGGAGGAGAAAAGCACTGCACAGGCTGCAGTAGCTCTGCCCAGCATGCCTGAGTGCAAGGGCATTTCTCAATTTTTTGCAGCGATAAGGTAGGGAAAGGGTAAGTTAACAATTATATCTAATTGGAGACTTCATGATGGAATACATTCAGTTAGAAAACTTTACTCTAGCAGAACTGAAGCACCACACCTTGGATGAGTCCTCCAGCCAAGTACAGAGTAGGTTTCGGAGCCTTTAGATAGCCAACTGACTTAAACATTTCTGCTATTTCTTACCTCAGTAGAGCCCTCAAGCCCCAGACATCTCCACCTATTCGTGGCTTTAGACACTACTGCATTACAAAATACTAAACAATTACTAATGAAAACGTTGGACCTGTAAGCTGACATTTCTTTTCTTTGGGGATGTTTCACTTTTAATTCTCCTTTGAAAACTTGGCAGTGTTAGGACCTGGGACTTGTAAGTGGAAACACAACTCTTACAGCATCCCCGTAAGAATGACACAAGAGGTTGGTCAGAGGTCATTTGGGGGAGCTCACCCAAAAGTCTATGCCTACCTTAAAATAACAAAGCAGCTGAATATTTAATTTTTAAATTATAGAAACAATCCTTCTAGTAAAAAAAAAAAAAAAAACCACAAGAAAACAAAATTTTTAGGAGTAATGTCCCAGAACAGCACAGCTGTCTGTCATACTGCTGACAGTCAGGAGCACCCCGTCTACTTACTTTCTTGCAAGCTTGGTGGATACCCAGCTGGCTCACAGGGTATCTCGTAAATTGAAACTATTGGCACACATCATAAACAAAACCCTATCCTACTGTAAGACCTTGGAAAAAACAGTATTTCTCTTTCAGTCATACATTTGCTGAAATACGCAGACTGTGAATTATTTCTACTTCTGAGATACTGTATTTACTGTCGTCATTCAGCTCTGAATCTGGTGCAGGGCAGGTTTCAGGCAACTCTGGAGATGGTAGAGTGCCACCTGAAATGAAGGGTTCTCACTCACAGCACACGCAAACTGTGTGCTTACTCTTCATTTGCGATGATTTTACTAACGCACTGCCCGTCATGCAAAGATACTGAGCTTCTGAGGTGCAATTCAAATGCCCCTGACTGCTCCAGCCATTGCGGTCTCTAAGCAATGTCACTTTGTGCTTGTTGCAACCCCACGATGCTTGCCCCATCCTCATCTCGCACCTACAAGTCTTTTACGTCCTTTCTGCATTTCTCCTCTCTCTCAAGATACACTGCTTCCTATACCAACCAGCCTAGATTTGTTTCGTCCTCCTCTCCAATTCCTGAAGCTTGTTTTAATTTTCTCTTATTTCAGTATGTTAAAGGCGAGTGAGTAAGATGCGCCAGGCGATACAGAGCTGAGCTCCCTTCCTGCATCCACTACAGCTGGGCGACCCTTAGCAAAACACTTGGGGAGAGCTCCAAGACATAATGACATAGTGTCTAGAAAAATCGCATGGCCCACTCCTGACAGCTGCATTTCTGGGGGGCTCTTTGCCCACACTCCCCTGATGTCCTCACCAACAAGCGAGGGCAGGTTCTGGTGGCGGACGCCCAGCCCGACTCGTACAACCCAGGGTATCCCCAGCACTGCCGAATCACTTCTCAGGAAAGAGCTGGGATTCATACGACGGTCAGTTCTGGGAAGCCGCACCTAAAGGCTGAGTACACCTGATGAAACTATACTCCCACCACTGTTTTAAATCATTGACGATCGCTAACCATAACAGCTAAGAAGCCAAATAATGTTTCAAAAACTATTATGCTGAGAAAGCAGCAAGTGTAGCGCAGAGCGTGTGTGTAAGCCCCAAAGAGCCTTCGGTGCCGGGCAAGACAGGAGGCAGCAAATGGATACACGGAGACGGAGAGAAAAGGACGAGGAAACGGTCAGACAACTTCGGTCCAAGCCCGTCCACAGCCCAAACACATAGGAAAGCTCACCGATGACCAAACCATCCCATCATGGACACTGCCTTACAAGAAGTGAAATACAACGAGGTTTTATATCACATTTCTACTTTATTTCCTAACAAGATGTAGATAAATAATTTAATCATTTGGTGAGTTAATAAATGCAATTGAAAAACTATTCTAGAGCTCAGGATAGGATACATTTCTATCTGCTACCTTTCCTAGCTTTCTACATCCCTCTAAGAGTGTACCCATTGTCATCTTCTCATGTTTTCTAAAGAATTTAATTGTGTATTGTGTATCAAACAGCAAATCTTTTTTAAAAAAGGCATTTAAGTTTTTCATACTTCTGTAATTGAGCATAACTTACTTAGCAAATACCCATTTGTTGAAGAGATCCGGTTTGCATGGTTTTTTCCTTGCTGTGGCTTCCCAAAGTTAAGATACAAAAATCAAAGAAGCTTACTTTAGCAAAAAGAGGAGACAAAAACTCCATTAAAGCTTTATTTACAAAGATCAAGCAGTCTGAAAAACTGAAGCAGAACTTAGACATTTGCAGTTATACTGAAGAAAACTAGATGGCTTAAAAAAGGAACTGATTTAATTCCACAGTAAAATACAACACAGGGATACAGATGATGTCCAGCAGCTATGAAAAGCCTAATTTTTCAAGTGTTGAAAACCACCATAATGGCCTAGTTAGTTTCCCTGATTTGATAGTGAAATAAAACCCAGTGAAGTACTAGTATCTTTCAAGCTGACTGACGGGACATTAAAAAAATTCCATTTCATAATTTCATCAAGGTGACCGGGGTTATCTGGAAAACAGGATGAGTTTTGAATAAAGCAAGTACGTTACAAAGAACTGCGAGAGGACAGGGGACAAGAGCCATATAATGTGAAGAGTAAAAAAAGATTTTTTTTTTTTTTTTTTTTTTGACAACTGTGAAAAAGGATCAAAAATTCAAAACTGTGAATATGTATTCTCATAAACCTAAGTAAAGTCATTATGTGTAGAGTTCACCAAGTGTTAACTGGGAACATTTTGGAACTATTCATAGACACTGTAAGTCTCAAAATAATGAAAACCACAAACTTGAATTAATTTTAAAAAAAAGCAGACATACTAATTGAAAAAAATGAGCAAAGCGTGTAAGAGTGCAGATGGGGGAATGGAGGGACAGAAATCAAATTTTGGTGAATTATTACACTAGACAATGAAAATGTACAGTTGTATTAATATTACAGCATAGTCTTGCATAGAGAAATTGTATACAAACACATAGTCTACATTTATGCCATTCGTACTGAAGCAATAGGTGTTCAAACTAAACAAACCCTCCAAAATGGAAGGAAGGGAAAAAAAAAAAAAAAAGAAAACTTGGGCGGACCTCAAATTTAACTTTGGCTGAATCGACATAGGGAAAGGGTTCACCAACTACAGAGATAAAGCAGTCACCATAAAATTTATGCCAACTTTTGGCCTGCTAATAAAGATTACTTGCTGTGAATAAGAACACAACAGAACCTTTTAATTAGCAAGCAGAAGCAATGCTAAAGGAAGGATCTGGAAAAGCTTCTGTTGACTGTAGGACCAAGGAAAACCATGGATTGGAGAGAAACTGTAGAAAGCACAGTGAAAACTGAAGAAACATACAGGATAAAACGTGCTAGCATCTCTATTATTTTCTTAAGTTATTTTCTAAAACATGGACATTTCCATGTATTTTTGCTTGTCAAGGCAGACTCCGATGCAAGCTATTATCTGGACACAACGGTGCACCATGACAGCTTTTCCAAACAGCATCAGTTACGAACCAGAACACCTTAGCCAACGGCTGTGGGGTGACCCAAAACCAGAGAATTCATTCAGATATAAAAGTATATGTACACATATATGAAAAGTTAATTAATACAACAGTAGAAATAATTACAAATACATTTTAGCATAGCGAAGTACCAAGTAGTACAAAAAACAAACTATAATGCCAAGCACAGGCCTGGTGCAATGAGCACGACGCTCGTCACAATTATAGAAACAAATGTATTTATTTTAAGTCTGAATCTGGTGTCTACATAACTCAATGAATCACATTCTATTCCTTTTTTTTTTAAGAAACAATTAACATGAACACTATGTTAAGAGTTATGAGACATTCAAACTTAAAATCAAATGAACTATGCTATTTATACCACAGTGGGTATGGAAAACAACAAAGAATAGGGACAGCAAAGCATAATTAGTATTTGAAATGCCAAGCTAGAAAAGGAACAGTAACCAAACAGAAAAAAACCTGCCAACCTCTTCAATATTATCTGATCTTCATTGTATTTTTGAAGTTTCAGTAAGACCGTCAGTGCAAAACTGTATATAACCAAAAAATCCCAACTTTTTATCAATTTTGTAAGCCAAATTTCTGTTGTGCCTCTCAAAGCTTTTTAAAATATCTTTAATTGTTATGGACGGTTATTCTTCAGTAAGATGAAGCTTTTAAATACTTTAACATTTGTCTCAACATGTTGCTAAGCCTAAAATGATTTCCAGTTGCTTAGAATAAATTACTTTCTACTGTGCTGAAAAAACACAAATAAAAAAAAAAAAACGCCTTATGACTGTGGGCTTTTTACAATTACTTCAGGAAAATAAGCTTTGTGTCAAAGCCATGTTTAACTTCACTTTATGCACAGAAGACCTCTGCGATGGCTCTTCTAAGCCAGAAGACTGGTTAGCCAAAATCGTTAGTTAGTATGTGAGAATTTATTTCTCCATCAATGCCATCTTTCCGTTCAACTACTGCTCCCTATATCATCTTCAGAAACATCCAACCACTAGTGAATTTTGTTCTAAAAATTAATTGTGCAGGAGGATACTGGTGCATTACAAAAACCTACCAAAAGACTGAGGATAGCATTAAATGCACCATCCACACTACATCTTCGTATCTTCTATAAAACCCACAATTTTTACAGGACCATAAGGGAAGCTGTAGAATTTGTGTCAGCTTTTTCTCGTCTGCAGCCACACCAACACATCGGATGTCTTTCAAATTTAAAGCGATGGGGGTCTTGAACAGCGTAAAGTTCTGCATAGTGCAAACCACTGGTAAGAAATAACAGTGCAGAAATGTTTGGCTGCAAAGAGCCAGCCTACATTCACTATTTATTAGGTCTGGATCAGTGATGGCTCAAAGCCAGCTGCTGAGAGGTGGTCAGAGTGGCCACTCCAACCTTCTAGGGAGATCTCAACATCAAGTTAAGAGGCAGGTTCCCACCCTACATAAACCCTTCCCCACCTCCCCCAAAACAGCCAGCCCTCTATCCCAAGAACAAGAACAACAGGAGAACAAGTGAACGGGAGGCTGCTCCTCACACGGCGGGCAGCAGACCTGGGGAACTCATTGCCAAAGGACGCTATAGCTCCTTCAAGTTTTTCAAGAGGAGAATGGATGAGACCACAAGAGCTATCGAACAGGTTTTTTTGAAACTGCTGTTAGTCCACTAAACATGAAACAAAGATATGTTGATGGTTATTAAGTACAAAGCCACTTTGTCAAAGGTAGGTCCTAAACCTGAAAAAATAATTGAGGCTGGGAAAGGAGAGTACTGTCTATGCTCACGCACTCTGTTCTTGCTACTCCACAGGCATCTGCTTAGAGGTGGAGACAGGACAGCAAGACACTATGGCTATTTTTATGGACACAACCCCCAGTCTTCCAAACATCCCCTTAACTTTTCTGGAGATCAGGTTCCTGCCCTGCCTTGCATATTGTCTTCTTGGGCAATGGTTCAGGCACACCATAGCCATAGTGCCTTAGTGCCTCCTAAGGCAGGAGACATTTCTCTCACCCAGACTGCTGAAGAGTGATGGTGACCCTCAACTCAAACACGGATCCAAACCATGCCAGTTATGTATCCCCACGTCCTGATACAGCAGTCAAAGTGCGCTGCAAACCTCCGCCAAAGCGGCACTGCCCCTCACCCTGGTCTCTATCTCCTCACTTCAGCATGGAGTCCCACCAGGGAAACTACTGTAATACACATCTTCAAAGCTCTTTAGCTTTTGGCGTGGCGCAAACCCAACCCAGGCCAGACTGAGCTCTCTGCCCAGGGCCCAGATCACCCCACTCAAAAGGGAGCTTCCCTGTCAGCCCCAGTCTCGCCCACCTCCTCCTTTCCCACTCAACCTGTATCCTCAAACAAGGAACCTACCCAGAGAAGGGGGGCAGCACTGGACGTTTCATGAACCTGCTGGATCACCCCCCACGCCACTGCTCACACTAACCGACGGCTGTGTTTGGCTTGGCCACCTTGTATTACCGTGGCTTCATCCCGCCTCATCAACCAGATTGAGTCCAAAGACCAACTCTGCTCATCTCTGGGTTGCACAACTGAAGGTGTGTGCCTGTAAAGAAAATGCTGACCACAAAAAAGTTTATCTTACCAACAATAACCCCTTTATTCTCTTCCAAGAGACAGCTTGGGGAAACATGCCCTTCACCAGAAGCAATCCATACGAGGTGCAGCAGAGCCAACAGCTTAGTCAGCAAGGGCAGAGGGGGAGAAGCAGCCCATTTGTTTTAAACAATGGGAGAAATAGGGCACGGGGGAATACTGCGCCAAGGAGGGGTTCTACTTGACTATCAGCTCACATTAAAATACTGTTATTATTCAAAACGACATAAAAGGAGGGTAGAGATTTGGGGGAAGAAATATTGTCCAGGTTGTAAGTCTTGGGTGACTAAAATTGGGTGTTAAATCCAGTTGCCAAAGCCCAATCAGTTAACACTGATTTTCATGACTTTTGGGGTAGGCTGGGCACCAGATTTTATAGCAATGTAAAGTAATACTGCTTAGGAATAAGAAATACTGCTCGGGAGAAAGTATTTATCAAAAAAAGACATATTTCCTATTAACATTATGAAGAGTTAGTTCATAAATTGTATCAGTTAGACTTCTGTCTCCCATCAAATCTCTTAGTTGTGGAAATCTCAGGCTGCCTGAGTGGCTTTACCAGAATTTGCTCAACAGTTTTCCTATAAAAATGAAAGATTTTGTAAAGACTGATAGTTGGTACAATTATAACTAACGATAGGGTAAGTTCACGGGCAGCCTTCAACAGCAGATCTATAACAAAATATGCAACGTGTCCTCCTGAAAGCATGTGGTGATGGTCGGAAATTCACCCCTCGCCACAAAACCAGTCATCCATACATCACACCAGAAGTACAGCTGAAAACTTGAGACCGTACAGCTCCATCAGAACAGTGGATGTCGTCCTCCTTTTGGTTTTTTTACCCCTGTGCCAACGGCTATATTAATACGGATCTCTTTAGGGCAGGAATTGCCTTTTAATTACATACACAGGGCTTACTGCTGCAGGGCCCTTGCCTTGTTGGGACATACATTCTCCTCTAACTCGTACTAGAAACAGTAAAGACAATGGTATCTCGCAAGGCCTCTAACCTTCTTCTTCCTAAGAGGAAACTTTTTGACTTGTGTTTTGCCTGGTTTTTACTTGCTACCCAAAATGACTATCTTACATATTACTTTACTTGCACTCACATCACAGTGTACTGATACATTTAGTTTTTAGGAGGAAAAACCCTCAGCATAATCTCTTACTTCCGAGAATGTTTTCAGTACCTTAACACTTATACATATTGAGAATGATGGCAAATAATTATGGTCTGCTGTGATCACTGGCAACAGCAGCATTTTTCCTACCAAAAGACCGAAAAAAGACAGATGAGTAATTGTGTTAGCTATTCAAGCACGTTGTATGAAAAAAACATACGGAATGATCTTTAAGGCGATTGCTTAAAATAGCTTTCTAGATACACAATACCAAAAGCCATACTTTTGTCTAGATGACATCAAGTGATTTTCTACCTTTTAGCTCAGAATATGCAATTCTCATACAGCACAGAGCCTTACTGCTCTTGTTTGCAGCTGCTTGTCAAAGGCTTCTTGCAGGGGAAGGTTTTTATGGATCCATTCTATACAATGGCAATGGTATATTCTCTCACACACTACAAAGCTATCAAGTAGGTTTTTTAGAAACTACTGTTATTCCACTAAACATGAACTGCTTATGCCTCCGAGAAATCCTATTAGTGTTCCAGTAAAGCAAAACACTAATGATAGAAGGTAAGTAAAGGTAGCAATGACTGTAATAAATGTTGTCAAAGACACATTTAATTAATTGAGGTTATCCAATAATATAAGGAGATACCGCTACTGGCATGACAACCCTGAAGTCAACAGGGTTTTGCCGTAATGGATATAGCCCAGCGTATCTACTCCCTAGCAGTCACAGCACAAAGAGGTGTTTATCACAATTTTAAAACAGATACGTAAATCCAGAACTGCAGACACATTAAAGAATGCTGCATAGTTTAACACATGGATGAACAATTAATTGGACTTATTTGTTTGCAGATTAAATGCCTGCAAAATAAAAGGCTTTTGTTCAGTCTGAGAACAGGAAAAAAAGAAAAGAAACTGTTCTCTCACATTTGCACTCAATGCTGCAAAAAAATAAAGAACAATGAGATTATGCTTTAATTTTCAGTAAAGCCATGCCTGGAGGATTTTAGGAACCTTACTAGAGAACAACAAAAAGCAGTATGTCAAAACAAGAAAAAGGATTGTACTTTCAGGAGTCACTTAAACTCTGGGAAAACTTATACATCATTTAAATTTTCAGTTTCTTCCGTGAAAAAGGAGAATGTATCACATTCTAAGGAGATACACCACATTCTAACTGCAACATCTTCCCCTCACCAGGTCATGTGAAAATACTAATGAGCAGACCAAGAGATACGCCATTCTGTGGCTTCCTTTCTTAAAGGAGAGAAAAATACCCTCTGAGACCAAGTATGAGCTAGATCCAACCCCCACCCTGCTTCACCCCTACCCACAGACTTCCAGCTATCAACACAAATGGAAAACACTCAGCCCTCAGTAACAGTTCAGAGCCACAGCCTCTGAGCCCTCATTTTTTAAATTCCAGTAAGCAATGGGTAATGATCCCAGCAACACCCCAACAAAAGGGAAAAATCCTTTCTAGCCAAGCCAGGCTAGAAATAGACAGAAAAAACTCATTTTAATCCTCAGCTTTAAATATTAATACATTTATTTCATATGGCTACTGTGCATATATTGCAATATCTTCCTCAAATACAGTATTTATCCAAAACAGGAGGAGAATAAAGAACGTAAGCAGAGAAGTAGAAATACTCAGGTGAAACTTCCATCCTCCATTTATTTTTTACCTCGTGGGTTTTGTTATATTAATATTAGAATCAGATGTGTAAGTTTGAATATTATCTGTTCATAGAAATTCCCCAAATAGCTCCTGACTAGAAACAGAGGAAAGATCTCAATACATGAAGTATGTAACGTGTAGGAAAAAACAGGAAACCAAGACAACAAGAGAAGAAAACAGTACGCGTATGCCACTGTGCTTGCCAGGATGCGTCTCGGCGCAGTGGACCCAAAGCTTCCTCAGTGGTCTGACAAGACCAATTAGCATCTTGTAGTAAGGCAAAGAGTATCACAAGACTCCCGAAAAACACCATTTGCATGATTTCAGATGAGTGAGTCATTTTATCAGCTCATACTTTGAAAGTAATGAGGCTATTTTAGTCCAGCTAAAAGTGAATAAATCTTTGACTGCCCCCAACAATCTTTCGCATTTCTAGGATAAACTGCAAAATGGATTGAAATGTTCCTATCAAAAGCATAAAGCTCCTATTGCTGCACCCTTTCTGGAGAGATTTCATAAACTATTTTTTCCATTGCCTGACTTGCAAAAGCAACATTTGCCTGCCTGCCTGCCCACCAGTAAGGAAAGCACATCACAGCTTGGCGAGGAGGAAGCAGGAAAGATGAGAGGAGCTGCTTCACCCCACGCTAAACATTACTTGGTTCCCACCGGATCCCTACGCTCTACTTTTCCTTTGTGTTATGAGGACAACTTCAGGAAGCACGACAACATAATAAAGCTAGGGAAAGACAACCCCGTTATTACCGCTGCAGAAAATAAAACACAGATTAATGTCACTAACACACATGTCAAAAGAGATAATAACGATGCGTACAAATGAATCTTCTCATCAGGAGCAAGGAACGTAAGCGCCACCTAAAACTGAATAATAATTACATACAAATCAAAAATGACACTGCCAGCTGCTAAGCACACATTATTCTCTCAGATTTACCAAAGAGTTTGTTTTCCATTTTTTCCCTGAAACGTGCTAAGCCTTCCTTTTCTATTCAAGTGACATAAATTATAAAGTAGCGAAGCAGGCGCTTGCATTTCCTGGGAAGACAAATGCTGCGCCATCGGGTAGCTTGCTGCTTAGAGTTTTAACTACCCACTGTGCCAAGACGAAGGTGCAGATATTCAGTGGAGGCTGGTAACAGAAAATGGCTTTTCTGAGTCAAAACACAGAAACCGGTTACGAGTTGAGATAAATGCCCAGGTTTTGTTTTCTGAAGCATTTACAAGCAACAGGCCACAGATTTTTCAAGTCTCTCTGTTGCTTCTTAAGACTTGCATTTATGCATGCTCTAACCACTGACGTTGCACTAAGATTCAAACGCAGGGCAGTCACACTCAATAAACATACACGAGCCATGCCCTCCCAGCCTCAGCCAAGAAGAGTTTGGCATGTAAAATCCTGCTTTGGCTGTATTCTTCTGATTGCATTACTTGCCATTTTTTGTAATTGCTATTTCATCTATTTTCCAAAGATGGAATATAAGATCAAGTACCACAATCACACACTTTTAAACTAATAACTTCTTTTACTCTGATACTATTTACTCACGTTAATACCCTGAAGATATAATTGAAGACAAGCACCAGACAGCTTCTAAGCAAACTATTTACCAAAGGAATATAATTAAAAAACTAGTATTGTAAAGACAAGACCCAACATAATACGTAAAAATAACGCATCAAGAAATGTTAATTTTTACTGATGTTACATTTTATCCAGGAGTTTATCATCTGCATCCGATCTGTCAGCTGGATGAGACAAGATTTTATTACTGAATGGACGTAGTAAGAGTTTGCATTAAGCAGTCAAGATACTAGAAAAGACAGACCACTTTATGACCCAGACTAGAGAATTGCTTTCTCCTGTACATCTTTGCTTAGAAATCGCTACAATCATTTTTGTGGTCTGTAGGTATGCAGGTACATTAATCTTTCTTCTTTACATTTTATTGCATATGACCTATGAATGATTTCCCCTGTCCCGTAAGGATTACACCTTTGCTATCTATATTATGACACGATCATAATTTTAAAGTACGTATCTGCTATTTAATACAAAGGGGTATGTTAAACAAGAACAAATAATCACCATAAATAAAAACTAAATAATACTTAGGGTAGCAAGTAAGTATGTGAAATTTATTAGACAAGCCGACTGAAAATAACACTTTTGGCTGGATAGTTGTATGTCTTTTCTGCTAGCAACACACACAAACACAAGATACTTTCATTTACTTCACTCACAAGACTGCTGAATTTTATATTCTTCCAGACAGTACTTAGGATGTAATAATTTCTTTTTTGACAAACACTGCTAAAATCATGACAGCATTCTTAGCAGAAATTGGCACAACAGCAAAATGAAAAAGAATCAACTCATTTTCTGCTGAACATTTATTTTCAGTTGGTCTGTAAAACCAAGATCAATTTGCTACTTACAATGATTAATAACTTCCTTGTCCTTGACAAGGCACTCTATAAATTGTTACAGGCACAATAGTACATAGCAATACTGTTAAGGCGTCTACTTACTGTGTATTTGTTAATATTTTATTGTGGCAATCTCTCATTTTATACTTGTGGACATTTTTCTTATTTTTAGTTGGAATTTCTCATATTTGTTCCCATTGCCCTTTGTCCTGTCAGCAGGCACCACTGAGAAGAGCCATCTTCTTACTCACTGTATTTGTACACATGGATGAGACACCCCCCCAACCCTTCTCTTCTCCAGGCTGAACTGTCCCAGCTCTCACCCTCCGTGTCTCGGGTGCTCCAAGCCCATAAACATCTTGGTGGCCCTTCGCCGGACCCGCTCCAGCGTGTCCCTGTCTCGGTTGTACTGGGGAGCCCAGGACTGGACCCAGCACTCCAGGTGTGTCTCCCAGGGCTGAGCAGAGGGGAAGGATCACCTCCCTCGACCGGCTGGCAACGCTCCGCCTGAGGCAGCCCAGGAGGCTGTTGCCCGCCTTTGCCCCAAGGGCACACGGCTGCCTCGGGCTCAACGTGGTGTCCGTCGGGACCCCCAGGCGCTCTTCTACCAAGCTGCCTTCCAGCTGGTCAGCCCCCAGCACGTACTGGTACGTGGAGTTACTCCTCCCCACGTGCAGGACTTTGCATTTCCCTTTGCTCAACTTCAGGAGGTTCCCGTTTGCCCTTTTCTCCAGCCTGTCGAGGTCCCTCCGAATGGAACACCACCGCCTGGTGGAACGCCACCGCTCCTCCCAGCTTTGTGTCACCAGCAAACGTGCTGAGGGTGCGCTCGGTCCCATCACCCAGGTCACCAAAGGTGTTAAACCCTGGGGTATACCACTTATGGGAGACCTCCAGCTGGACTTGGTGCAGCTGATTACAATCCTCTAAGCCTGACAGGTTCAGCCAATTTTCAATCCAGCTCACAGTCCATTTATCTAGTCCGTACTTCAATAGTTTCTCTATGAGGATGATACAGAGTACAATGTCAAAAGTCAAGATAAGGAACATCCACTTCTCTCTACTCATCCATTCAGCTGTCATCTCATTGTAGAAAGCTATCAAGGTTGGTCAGGGATGATTTCCCCTTCTTAAATCCATGCAGGCTACTCCCAATCACCTTCTCGTCCAACAGATGTTTGGAAATACTTTCCAGGATTATTTGCTCCATCACCTTTCCACGGATTGAGGTGAGGCTAACCAGCCTGTGGTTCCCCAGATCCTCCTTCTCATGAGCTCCTTGCTTATCCATGCAGACCTCCCACCACCTTTCCTTTGTTTCCTGCACATGAGGATGGACCGGGCTTGAGCTTGGAGGAGGTGATCCTTGAAAATCTACCATCCGTCTTCTCTCCAGGACCACATTCCAAGAAACTCTTCCAAGCAGGTCTCTGAACATGCTGAACTCTGCTCTCCTGAGGTCCAGGGTTGTGATCCTGCTATTTGTCTTGTTCCCTCCTCACGGGATCCCAAATTCCACCATATTATGGAAACTGCTGCCAAGACTGCCACAACCTTCACGTGCCTGGCCAGCTCTTCCTTGCTTGTAAGTATGAGGTCCAAGAAAGCACCTCTCCTCATCAGCTTATTGATCACATGAGCTAGGAATTTATCAGTGCGCTCCAGAAACCTCCTGGATTACTTGTACACTGCTGTGTTGGCTCTTCCAGTAGGTATCAAGGTGGTTAAAGTCCCACTGAGAACCAGGTCCTACAAATGTGAGGCTCCTTCCAGCTGCATGAAGAAGGCATCATGTACTGCTTCTTCCTGACGTGGCAGGCTGTAGCAGACACCCATAACAATGTCACCTACACTGGTCTGCGTTCTACTCCCGACCCACAAGCTTTCAGCTAACTGCTCATCTCTCTGAAGGCAGAGATCCATGGATCCCCACAGTGCGGTCGCATGAAAAGCAGCAGCCTCTCGTCACCTTCCCAGCCTGTAGTTATTTGTAACTGTGGAAGCAATTTCTCCAGTGATGAATTAATCCCAAATGTGTTTCATCTGGAGAATTTACTAGATTAGTAATTTTTAAGTACCCTTGCAATGCTGGTAGATGCTTCAGTTTTCGTAATCAAATCACAGCTAATACCTGTAACAGGCTGCAGTAGTGCTTCACCAAGTGAGAACTGGGTGAGGTTAACCAAAGACAGGTGTAGCTTGTCTTCCTTCTCAGAAAAAAAAAAAAACCAAGGCAGTAAGTGCTAACTGGACATAACATTTTGGAGAACTGGCAAGCAGTTCTAGCACCTGAGCCAACAGGTGTTCCAGTTATTTCCCATTTCTCCTTCTGTGAAAGTCAGAAGAGCAGATTTTAATTTGTGTCACAAATAAGACATTCTGTATGCTAAGGCTGGTGTTCCCTGTTTTCACTCATCTTTGCAAAATAACACATTACAAGTGACATCCTGTACATAAAATCATACTTCTATTTCGCCATCAGCCTCAGTTTTCAATATTTAATATCCTTTTTCTTTTGAGTAACACATTTAGATCTTATGGGCAACACACTACAATGAGACATTGTCTGGGGACAACTGCTCTAGAGGGAATGAGGAAAAAAAAATACATCTGTTTTGCTCTACGTTTCAAACAGACTGGTTTTGTTTTAGTGAGCATTTCCATTTCTGATGTTGGCTTTTCCAGCTTAAGTTATTTCTGAGCCATGGTCTTGGTGCAGTGTTTGTGAAAAGTTAGTGAGCTACCACTGCGATGCCTGGCAGAGTCCTGACAAGGGCCTCTCTCAACCTGGGACATTTGAGCCAAAAGCTGCAAGAGAACAAGGCAGAAAATACCTGTACATGGACATTTTCCTTTTCTGAGGAAGGCTTTTGGACAGAGACACTTACAAACAGGTTTGGAGCCTTTCTCACCAAAAACATTCAAAACACTCTGACCCTCTCAACTCTCAGGGAAGACAGAAAACAGCGTAAATGCTTCTAGAACATGCTCTGATACAATGCTGGAAACCCTGTGGATTTCCATGTAATTTCCCACATCCCATCACTTGCCAAACAGCTGTAGACTGCATTTCTTCAGTATAACCCTCCAACGACTAGAAAGAGCATATATGCTGGACATCACCAGAGCAGAAGTCCACATGATGCTCCATCTTTGCAGGCAAGGTTCAGAACACTGAGCAAAGGAGTATTTTGACTAAAAAGTGTCCTGCTACAGCTGGATAAAAGCTTACACGCTTTCATACTTCAGCTTTCTCAGTCACAATAATAATTTTATGGTGTCTTTGACAGACGATCTTAAGTGTCACATCACACGAACTATGTCCTGAAGTTTACATATAACCTTACCTTTCTTTGTTGCTCAGATTTAGGTAAGACAGTTCTACTGGGGATACCCTGAGGAATTTTTCTTCACCGGATTCATTTAAAAGCTGAAATTCCATTGGGTTGCAACAGTTTTGTCTTGAAATTTAATGTGCACTGACAGCAAACCTGCAGGAGTTTCCTTCGACAATAGCAGGCTCATGACTTGCACTGCATTTTTAGGCCTCAAACAAGAAGGTGTTAGGGAAAGCACAGGCTCACATACTGCATCCGGGAACATACAGCATCCATTAGACTCTCATTTGGGGATCATCTATTTCAAGATCTCCTGATTTCAAGCTCATACCAGTCCACCATTTGGCTAACCAAATGTTTCATGGCATGAAAACAGCTTGAGTCCTGTGTATACCTAGAGTATGAAGGTCATTTCAACAGACTAGATGAGTGCTCTGTTTAAGAAGCTTGCCTACGCTAACAAATCGGGCAAACCTCAACGTGGGCAAAGGATCCAGCCCTATTTCCAGGCCAACCACCACACCAGGAGGTGCATGCATTATAAATTTCTTTCAGAAATATATCCGGGAAATCCTCTGACATTTGCATCTAGTTCACAATACCATTTGGTCTGATTCTCAGTGTCAACTCAAAATGTCAAAATTTCTTTCGATTTGGAGTCCACCGCTATTTGAGTTTCTTCTCACAACATCTCGTCAAAGCACTGGCTTGCAATACTTCCCAAACATAAAAGTTACAAAGATTTCAGCTGACAGTTTCTTCACCTTTTCGCCTTACCATCTTCAATATTAGCAGAGCTGAGTGCGCAGCTCCCTGTGCAGACAGTTCCTCTATCTGAAGGTAACCGTAGCCATCTCCTTTATGGGTGCTGCTGTAAATACCAACTACTATAGAAAATGACCACTACTCATTAGGGACAGACTTACTTTTTATTCAACAAGGACTACCGGGATGTACTTTCTGTGATATCCAGCTATGCTCTGTCTTGAAAGCGGGTGGTCATGGTCATTTAGCGGCTCCTCATAGGTTGGCAAGTTAGGGAGGATGTTTGCTACTAATGGGGAAAACACCAAGAAGTAGGTCAAGTACAACAAAAGGTCCCCGGAGGGGAACGAGGATGTTCAAGAGGGAATTCAGTTCTTCCAAGCATGCACAAATGGGGGCTTTGGCAGCTGTGGCATCCAAAGACTGCAGTGGGGGGAAGGCGAACAAACACCAAGAAGTAACCCCCCTCGTAGCCACAGAGGAATTTATCTGTGTTAGTCTCTACTACCTGCATTTTACAAGCAATCACACAAGTTCAGAGCTACTACTCCCAATTTAATTAATAAAAGCATGTGCATTTTAACAAGAATTGGTTCTCCAAAACAAACTGCTCTATAAAACAACTCACTAATCAATACGAGCCCAGCGCTATGCTTGCACTGGGATACGCGACCAAGGTAAAATCTTGAGAGCAAAGATAGAGTAACACAGTTTCTAAGTTTTATGGGGAGTACTTGGAAAACAATTTTAACTGTCTAGAGAACTGAAAATTAGTTTCATATTTACATACACCTGTGTGTACACATCCATCTCATGTCCACACCACTTACTTGGGGGGACAGGTTCCTCCCCCATAAAAGCAGCTTGGGGCAGCAGCAGCTATGCTCCCAGAAACACACAGCACAAAGGAACAACCACCTCTGGAAGCATCTTTCCCATCCAGACCATTTCTAAAACCGCTGCTCCACAGGGCTGGAATGAAATCAGGTACACATTCAGGAAGACCTTTAAGGAGATGAGGAGAGAAAGGATGCCCATCAGTTTCTTACACTCAGTAGAAGAGGACAGCAGGGTGGGAATTCACCTTGGTTTGTAGGTTTATTGCACAGCTTGACTTGGCAAATGCAAAACATGACCTGTGGAGCTGGGGCTGGACCCCTGTGCTGCGGGAAGGAAGCTCTTTCTAGACCACAGGTTAATACTGTGCCCCCTCCTGTAGCTTAATCAACTCTGGCAATTCACCTCCCCTCTCGGTTCCTATACCTGAAATTTGGGAAGCAGCGGTGTAGCCAACTGAAAGGAAAAATGCTCCAAGAAACGAAATTAATCCCAGAGGATTTCCTGACAGAAGAGCCTTTCACGGCACTGTGACATGTTCTCGGGGCAAAACCACCGTCACGCCTGGCAGTCGGAGCTCAAGCGATGCCTCGGCGATGCTTCACGCTTCCGTGGAACACACCGCTGCGCTGCTGGGGGCCTGGGGACGCAGCCGGCCCCGCGCCAGCTCTGCCTGCTCCCCCTCCTCGCACGGGACACGCTGCCTCCTTGTGCTTGTGATATATTTTATGTATGTGTGGGTTGGTAATACCTGGGTATGTAAAACGTATATAGTTATATACGTAAGAAGGAAAAGCAACAAGGGTCAGACGTCGAGGGGGACCCAGGGTACAGCTGCATGAATGAGAGCAAACAGAGCCAAGCGCACCCTGCTCTGCTCGCTCTGCTGTAATGGGTCGTACTACTTTTTTTTTTTTTTTTTTGCCTATTTTTAACAGGACTTTTAACTCTCTCCCAATATAACAGCAAAGGTTGACAAAAGCAAGGACAACTAATTAGGGGTCATAAAAGAAAACTATATAAAGTAAATATTACAAGTGAAAATAGAAGAAAACAATGATCTCTGATATTTTAATCCCTGCTTTACCACTCTGAAAATCTTGTACAAACATGAGAATGTGTACAAACATGGATGTTATCGCCAGATTTCAGCAGAGCAAAATGAAAAGATGTTGAGCGTCTTTGCATTATGGGAAATTCTAGCAGAGTAAGGCTTTAAAAAAAAAAAGTCACCATAATTTCCATTTTAGGTTTGTTAAACAGCCACATTATAACATTTAATTGCATCTTTTTTTAATGTACTTGCTACATCCAGAGTTGAGACATTTCTCAGTAAAAGAAGAAAAGTATTTCCCACAGTCACAAAACACTTTCAAAGCCTCAAGTGACAGCACGGTTTCACTGATGAAACAATACGGTTTTGTAGCACACGACTGCCTCTACTGCACTCTATTAATTCTTGCCCACTGACATTAAAATCAGCCTCTGCATTGTTTGTATCTTAATAAACCTCTCCAGAGTCTGCTTTTAGAGGTATTTATACACATACCACACTCCTGGTTCATACCCTTTTATTGGATAATTTTATTTAAATTAGCATTCAAGAAGCACTGAAAATTCCCACTCCATCTAGCAAGAGTTCCTCATTACCACCAAAAGCTTTGATTTCTGCAAACCTGCTTAGTGTCCATCACCGTGACTCAAGGTGTCTAAGAGCTGAACCTTAAGACCATAGAGAACACAAGGAAAAAAACGGTTACTTCATTGCATCTGAATATAAATCCCAGTGTTTTGCTTTGGTTTGGAGGTGGGGATTTTTTAGCTTTAAGAGTGTTGTTTCTCCTTATTTCTCGAGCCATAAAATAGTTCTTCACAATGGGCTTACTGCCAAAGCCCTGCCATACCATCAAGCAGTGCAATGATGCTGAACCTATGGCTCGCCAGAAGCATACACCCAACCAGGCACTGCGTCCCTGCTGTCCCCTTCTCCAGGGGCCTCCTGGGCAAAGCCCGGCTGCCTTGCCAACAGCAGCCCACTTGCGGTCCTTGCCCATCTACCAGCAGGCGCTGAGCGCAGGTCGGATGGAAGAGCAGCTACCGGCTCCCTCAGAAGGGGGAAAGGTAGGAGCTCGGTGTCACAGCCAGAACAAAGCACTCTTCTGTGTTTGAATTATGTCTAATAAAACATACAAAGTAATCTCTAATTTTATTAGACTTAATTAGTAACTTTGTGAAGCCCTGGAAAATCGTTATGAACAAAACTCACGGGGAGACGGGAGACATGCAGCTGTGCAGTAAAAGGAATTCTCTCATTATGTTAGCATATTGACTAACTGGATTAACTATGATCTTTGCAGAAGTAAATGCAATCACTCTTACCTGCTTCAAAAAGCCTCTTAGTCAGGCCATGCTTCCACCAAGTCAAATCGACGTTTACATTGCAAAGTTTTTTGTACACTACTCATATAAGGTTATGGGCAACCACTCACAGGCGGATGATGTTTCTAAAGAAGCATACAGCTTCTGAGAGATCACAATGTAGCTCTGAAAACAACCACAGTCACCACAGCTCCTACGGCCTTAAAATTCGCCTTTTTAAGGCCATTGGCTTTTTTGATGGTGGACTTGTGATAATTTGGATCATTTAGAACTTCAGTTTCTCTTTTTTCTCCAGTCTCTTCAAGCTGTGCGATGAGACTGCCATCTCTGACATGAGAAGCTATGGGAAATAACAAATGAATACAACCTGGCAGCTTACCTTGAGCGACTCGAGTCCTCAAGGAAACAATGCCGTCTCCTGACTGAGAGTGTTAGGAGCCCTCTCTAGCCCGTTACGACACGGATCCTCTCGAGGCAGCATCCCCCCTGCCCAGAGCATCTTCCCTCAAGCACCAGGCTGAGCCACAAGCTTGCGGGAAGCCCGCTACCAAACTTTGTGTTCTGAGGCCCTTTCTGACCTGTCTACCCCATGACTACAAGCCAGCTGCATTACGCAAATATCCACTACTAACATGACTGCTTTATCATAATGCATCAAGTATATGCCTCTCTCAAAAACAGGGTATTACGAAGAAGCTGGAACAAATGTTCAGTGAATTAATGCTGCTCTGGAGAGCACTGCAAGCCACTCTAGACAGCACACTTCCCTGCATGCAAGTGGATTTTTAGGAACCGAGTGATTTCTTTCTTCCCAGAAGGCCAGAAGACTTTTCTTAAAATATCTCAAGTGCACGCGTGCGTACACTCACACACAAAGTAACTCCCTGTAGTATAGGACTAACACCAACAGCACACAGACACAGAGAGACCTCTTTTAGTGCAAAATATTTGCTGCTTCTCCATGACCACGGTCATGGAAAGACACACTACAAGTCGCAATTTCGGATTATTTGTATCACATGTAGTTATCGGAAACTTCTTGCATTACCGTGTCTGATGCCTCAAAACAATCCATGCACACTTGCGCACATGCACATAAATGAGATATTGTGTCATTTCAATGCCCTTCCACAGCACAAGCATACCTTGAACGACCTCATGAACAGTTAAACGTGCAACTAACACACAAGAAATACACGGAAACCACCAAACCAAATTCTCTCACCCAACCTCACTATGCTAAACGCAGCTCTCTGCAACCCAGGCATCATCCTTGCAATGTCAGCTATTCCATTAGAGCGGCACAGGGAAACCATGGGGGAGCGACAGCAGGAGCTGAAGATCTGGCCCTATATGTTTGGGTTCAATTCTGAAAAGCAGAAAAGCAATCTCCAAGCAAGAAATGTGTATGGTTTAACCTGTTTAAAACGCTCCTTATAAGCACTGCTTGTAACAAAGTCCAAGCTGAAGAATTTGCAGCAAGAATGTTCAAAAGGTACCTCACCTTCCGGTGCACCAGCATTACTATTACATTACAGATCTCACTGTGTTAATCATTAAGAGCCTGGTAACTCATGTTGAGAGAGAGGTATGATAGCAACGCACAGATATATTCACTGACATTTAATATAGTCCTTTTGATTAATTATTAAATCTCTGAAATGAACTTGGTGCCTGAAATGGCTTTTCAAAGCGTCCAGTATTCCCATTAGCAAATTAACTTTATTCTCAACAGTTGGCATTAGTTGCTTGGGAACAATTACATTATTTAAGACATCTAAACACACTTCATTTAATCCACCAACCCCCAAACTGGTTTCCCCAAAACTGGTAAGAGTCATTCCCTGTTCAACAGATTTACATATTTTTGGCATTCCCTACACAGCTTGACATTAAATTTTCAAAAATAGCATCTTTGCAATCACTGAACCTACGCTTAATTTCACCCAGTACGCCCAGCTATTTTCAAAGTCGAAAGTAAGAAGCATGAAGATTGCTCAAGAACACAATTCAAATTTTACAGATTTTATATATATATAAATACATAAATAAATTTGTATCTCCCTCTCTCACAGACAAAATCTCTACTCAGGCACAAATAAGTGCAGACAAATATAAATTATTCAGGCTAACCAATCAGTCAGTGCAGGAGAAGGCAGCGAATCAAAACACCAAATACATCTAAGGTAAAAATATAATAATTGCAAACTTGGGGTTTTTTTCCCTTAATTCAGTAGGTGTCTCTAAAAAGAAAAAAAAAAGTCATTTCATACAAACAGCCAATATCTAACCAGTATTAATTAGACAAGGAAAAACTCACAGCTATGAACATTTTACGACTGTAAACAAAGAGTAAACATACCTTGCTGACAAGAAGAATTAACTATTTTTGGTTTTCTTCCTCACCATTTTCAACAAACTCTCTTTTTCCTATAAACACATTAAAACGCACTCTTCCCTAATTCTCAGGAAAGCACTGGTTAGGTGAGAAAGCGCGGGATCTGGCTTGACCCAAAAAGGCTAAAAACGGGAGCTGCTGCATCACCGGTGCCCACCCGCTAGCGGGGCTTTCAGGAAGGGAGACGAGGGAGAACCGGGGCTGGGCAGAGGCAGAGACCGCCGCCTCGGTGCCCGCGGCCACCCCGGCAGCCGGGACACGACCTTCGGTCTTCGCTTTGGGAGCGAAGCCAGGAAGCCCCACCAGCCCCTACCACCGCCTCAACCGCGGCAGCTCGGCCCAACACCGACCCGTGTGGGTCTTCAGCTTCAAGCAGTAGGAAAAGCTAGAAAAAACCCGGGTCTAATTCTTGGCCCACCGCAGTCCCTCGACAGACCAAGGCAGGATGCAGCCGAGATCCCAGAAGGAAGCTCTGACCTTCTGTTGGACGCTGCTTGCGTCTGCTATAGCTGTGCTCCGAATCTGTTACTTAATTTTATACCATTCTTCAGTCTTACTTGCGGGTATATGTGGGCCAGCTCGTTTAGTTTTTGTAGAAACAAATCTCATTCCCTCACATTTTTCAACACCTTGGTTTCAAATTAAATAAAGTGAGGAAGTGAAAACAAGGCATCTTCTTTCTCTACAATAGTGGCGGCCTCACTGGTGGCTTCGTAAAAACAAGGTTTCCGACACAGAAATGCTGACCCATTATTTTTTAGGCAGCTTTAGGTCTTAGAATACTTGAAAAAGATAGACTGACATTTGTAAATAATTCCGTAATTCTGCATCTCTGAATGGCTCCTAGAGTTAAAGGTTATCCAAAAGTCACAGACCTTTTCCCCAGAGTAGACTCACCATCTTGAGACTGACACACACTGTCCGGTACAGAAAACACTACAGAG